>JAODVN010000004.1:965578-980730 GCA_025434125.1 Chologaster cornuta
ATCTAACTTTTAATATTTGTAATATTATTTTTCATATATAAATATTTCATTCATTAACGAGGGAATCATTTCATTCATTAATGAATGAAATGTTTACAATTCTAGGATGTCAAAAGAATTAAGGAAGGCTGCTCTTTTAATAAACGCCATCAAATCAATATTTGTTACATTCAAGAATGTTTTGAGGACGATACATTAAAAAAAATACTAGAGTGAAAAATAGTCATTTTTTGGCAAATGTAATGTATGCTAAAGACTGGCTTGTAATTCACATGTAACCATACCATGCAAAGTTATGACTATGACAAACAGGTGAAAACTGCAATGTTATCTCTCGCTAGTCTCCAAGTGATTCACAATGAAAGACAATTGATTTTCATGAAAAATAAGTAGCTTCCAAATTGTACATTTGCACATAATGCAAAGGCATACAGTTCATCTAATGGAAGCTTTTGCAGTTTCCACCCCTGAACCAAACAAGCACATCCCAAAAGTGAAAACTAACCTATCACTGAAAACAGTGCTTGAGGAAGTCATATACACAGGGTCTATGCCTGGCATTCAGTTACAATACTGAGTGAGTGTTAGTACGAATGATACTGCACACACACACAACATGCTGTTTTTAAGTTGAGGTGCATGGTGTCACATGATCCTCTGGGGGCACTAGGGTGGGTCAAAATACAAAGCTTTGAGAGATTGACCTTCCTGAAAGATCATCAGCAACTTCGTACTGATAGACACAGATAACCCGTCGGTAGGCTATGCTATGCAGAGAGGAGGAATGACCGCAGTCAGTTGAAGCACATTAATATACACCAGGACACACACAGTATTCAAACAGAGTAAGCACCAAATGTTACTCATCTAGCTATCTTACTCAAGTAGCTTTGGAATGTCTATTGACCAAACAAACTGGCTTTGCCTTGGACCGGTTTATACTCTTCATGTGAAATGGTTTGAGGTTAAAGGTACACTCCTTAACTGGGTAATAGGTCCTCCAAAATATCTTTCTTCCATACTCAGTTTATATGAAGATAGACACTGGTCCATGCAAGTGTAACTAGGGCCTTTGCAGAGGAGGGGTAAAGAAAGGTCTGAGCCAATCATCCCTCAGATTTGCTCTCCCTCAAAAACAATGGCTCAGTTATGTACGTCTCAGCCACAAAGGCGATTCCTGACAACTCAAGGAGTGTCTCTTTAAATAAATCAATAAATCGCTGCCTTCAGAAATGGTTGTTGAAGACAGCACGCACACATGTTGATATTTACCCATCCAGAAGATATGTCCTGTTTAGCAAAGCGATTCCAAGCAGGAACGAGGAAGCAGCCAAGCGAAGGAGGGACAAAGAGACACAAACAGATTACACAGGCAATAATACAATGTCAGTTCTCCACAACAGTGATGACTAGCATGCTACATCAGCTATCAAAATACGTAGTAAAGGAAATGTGTGCATTATGAAACTCCTAACAAGTGATGTTGTGAATGAGGGCATCTAGCAGACTGAGCATGTGAAACGCATGGGAACGTCTTGTGTGTAACCCCCTGCCAATAGCCTACTGCTGTGCCCGAGACACGTGGCTCTGGTATGTGTGCAACTCTCAGACGTTCCCCCAGGCAGGCCTGATCATACCTGGTCTCCTGAAGCCACTGGTGGAACGCATTGGCGTGCTGCGCAAACTCCTGCCGCAGTTTGTCGTTCTCCTCCTGCCTCCTCTGCTCCTTCTGCAGCTCCAGCTCTCGCTCCTGCAGGAACACAGCCACGTTAGCTAGAGAGCCAGATGGCTCCTCACCTGGTCCTGAGACCCTGGCCTGGCCAAGAGCTGGGCACAGCACACCTTGATGATCTTCTGCAGGTTCCTCCAAGTCTCCTCCAGGGCCTCCATGGTGAACCAGGTGTAGGGGTTGGACACCACCTGGTAGCTTTTGATCTGCCGGTCCAGCTCGGCCAGCTGGCTGAAGTCTGCCTGGGCCGAGCTCAGCGAGGAGCGGAAGGCCTCGTGCGCCTCCCGCAGCGCGCGGATCTCCTCCAGAGAATTGCAGCGCACCGGGTCCGTCAGGTCCTCCTCGGCGTTCTCGAACCAGCTGTTGAAGGCCGACGCCTTCTTGGCGAAGGTCAGGAACAGGTCCTCAACCTGGAGATGAGGGGGGGGGGGGGGCATGACCTCTGGCGCTCAACAGGCGTGTTAACATGCTGGGATCACGATGTGAGCGCGTGCAGGTCATGTGACTGGACACCCCCACAGCCTCCACAGGAGTTTACTGAGGCTATGGGACGGTGACGCGGCTGTCGGCCAATCAGCCGGCCTACCTTCCTAAAGTGCTCCTGGGCCTCCAGAAGCTTCTTCTTGCGAGCGGCTGAGTTGGACAGCAGGTGGTTCCAGCGCTTCATGAGAGTGGCGTGGCGCGCCTCGATGGCCTTGGACTGGACGTGCTTGGCAGCCAGCAGCTGGTCCTTCAGCGCCGTGATGTTGGTGATGCCCTCCTGCTGGAAGGCCTGCAGGCCGGCGTCGAACGTCTCCTGCGGGGACAGAGCGTCAGCGGGGGGGAGCAGAAGGTTGGGGGAATGGGGGGAAACCCATCCCTGGTGAAGCCTTACCTGCTTGGTCAGCAGGGTCTGCACCGAGGACAGGTCCCTGCCGTAGTCGTCCGTCTTCAGACTGGTCTCCTTCTCGCCTGAGAGACACAAGCAGCAGCATGTTGGCTGTGTCATTAGCTGAACCCCAGTTTAACTGCTGGGATGTATTCCAAAGTGTCACAAGTGTGCCTACAGCTCAACATGTGTACTCCACATGATAAAGGATCAAGCATGCAGCCTGTTGAGGCTAAACCTTACGATACAACCAATTAGTGAATGCTATGTACTAGCAAGGGCTGAGCTAGCTAGTGGGGTGCAGACATACCAATCCAGGACTCCACCACATCAGCCTTCCAGTTGAACTGCAAGAAGGCCGAGTTCTCATCCAGCTTGGCCTTCCTCTGGGCTGCTGCCCTCTCCAGCTCAGACACTTTGCCCCGCAGGGCGGCCATCTTGGCGCTGATGTTGTCCACGTGATGGTTGTTCTGGAGGGAGCAGACACAACACAGGGTTCACGTGCGACGCCCTTACGTGACGCGGGCTGGCGGTTGGGGCCTGCGCTGGCGGGGCAGTACCTTCTTAATGAGGTCGTCTCCGTTGGCGCAGACGTCGCCGACTCGGTCCCTGTGCACCGTGAAGTCCGTCTCGAACGCCTCGTGCTTCTTCAGCAAGCCCTGGGGAGCCAAAGCACAGTGTTTTGCAAGGTGTGGCGCGTGCACAGTGCGTGTGGTGGGGTCGGGGCAGGTCACCTGCACGGCCGCCAGCGTGTCTCCGTAGTCCTCGCTGCCCACCAGGTTCAACTTCTCATTGATCCACGCCTCTTCCTCTTCCACGTTGGCTACAAACTGCTGGTACTCCAGTGACTCCTCCAGCCTCTGGCCCCTGCACGCACACACAAGGTCTATGTAGCTCTGAGCAGCTTCACCCCCTGCCCAACCCCGCCCCACCCAGGCCCGGAACCTTGCCTTGCTCCGGACAGCTCTTTGAGCTCCTGCCAGTGGTCCACAAACTGGGCCAGCCTCTGCTGGATCTCGTCCTGGCCGATGGTGTTGTCGTCAGACAGCTTCTTGCCTGTGTCCAGCACTGACTGGGAGCGCGAGAACAACCAGAGAGGAATGGTCAGTGTGTGGGCTCACTCACTGAGAAGGCCATGTTAACCTGGATGCATGTTCCTCATGTGCAACAC
The DNA here is from genome assembly GCA_025434125.1 of Chologaster cornuta. NCBI lineage: Eukaryota > Metazoa > Chordata > Actinopteri > Percopsiformes > Amblyopsidae > Chologaster > Chologaster cornuta. The sequence continues at coordinate 969,347 of JAODVN010000004.1, forward strand.
CATAAACAGTTAACCCGGGGTGAAACAACAAACTGCTGATGCCATGCCTACGTCAAAGGAAGGCACACCCAGCTATCTGCTTCTTTAGCCTGCTGGCTGTTCCACTGCTTAGATTGCATGCTGCTGGTGCAGTAGCCATCGCCTCACCTGAATGGCAGGATCATGAGCCCCCAGCTCAGCCTCCAGCCTCTTGTGCTTCTTCCTCAGATTCTGAACTCCCGTCAGATCACGTCCATAGTCCTCCGAACTCACGAGCAACTTCTTCTCTCTGGGCGGCAGAGGGGCACAATCAGGACAAAGGGAGGCCTGCTAACCTGGTTTCATTCTTCAATACCACTTGGGCATTGAATAGATCTGTGTTTATGGATCATTTCTGAGGCTGTGCATGCCAATATCTTACTTGATCCAAGACTCCTCATCGTCCAGGTCCCTGAAGAACTGGTGCAGGCGGTGGGACTCGTTGAGCTTGGCGCGTCGCCCGCCCGCCATGCTCTTGATCTTGGCGAAGCGGCCGTTGACGGCGTCACGCTTGTCCTTGACCTGCGTGGTGTCGAAGGCGTTGCTGGCCATCAGGCTGTCGGCCTGGCCGTTCAGGTCCTTCAGGCGATCCTGGGGGGCGAGGCCGGGGTGAGAGGGTCTCCTCCATGCAACATCCACGTGTGGAGCAGGAGGCCAGACTGGTCTACCTACCTCATGAGCAGAGATGTCAGCCTCCAGCAGCTGGTGCTTCTTCAACAGGTTGTTGACTGAAGCCAGGTCTTTGCCGTAATCCTCTGAGGCGAGAAGAGCGTCCACCTAGACAACAGGAGCCGTGAGTTGCAAGGACCACATCCAGGTGTCTTACTGTGTACTGAACCCGTAGGCTGTACCTCAGACAGCCAGAAGTCAAAGTCCTTAATGCCAGTGTTGAAGTTCTGCTGCTTGTTGGCTTCCTTGAGTTTCTGACTCTTCTCTGCAGACTTGTTGACCAGGAACTGCCACTGTTCATCCAGTGCGTTCAGACGAGCCTAACAACACACACAAAGCCAGTTAGTGTGTGTGTCAGGGGTTGATATCTGCATTGAACTTGAGGTTATGCCGCCATTACAAAGCCATGTGCTCCGCCAGACACCACTATGGTCAGCCTACCTTGACAGCATCCTCACTGCCAGAGCAGGCCCCCCTCTGGATGAGAGCATTCCCTGTGTCGATGACCCCACGGATGCGGTCTGCGTTGGCATGCAGCTCTGCTTCGAAGGCCTGGTGCTTCTGGTGTTTGCTCTGAGAACACACACACACGAATACAACTAGGGTGAGAACATGATTTGTTTTGGTCTTATGGAATCCCTTTACCGTCTTTACTGTGTGGATTTAACATTCGTTATAGATGTCTAGAGGTTTAGTGTGAGTAAAATGAGTGTTTGTGTGTTTCATTACTTTTGCAGCTATTAATATGAAACTAAATGTGGAATATACAAAATTGGTCAAACTCAGACACCAACCAGGACAGATGTTGGACATTAACAGACACGGTACAAAACAGAAATAAATATGAAATGAGAGCGGTGGGCAATATCTACAAAACCTTGAACCTATTCCAAGACAGGGCCACATTAAACCTGCTTCATGCTTCTTAAGCCTTATTCAGTAACAGGAGATTAGCCTTTTGAAAAAGAGAGTATTCAAGTCTTGAATTTACACAACCATCTTTCAATTCTTTTTTGATACATTTAAACTTTTGAAGAAAGTTGAATGATGACCTGTCTCAAAAATTACACAAATAAATACATAAATAAAAACTGAAGCCACACCCAGCAGCTAGCAAAGTTTGATGAGAGAGACAGAAGAAGACGTGGAAAAAAAAGAAAAAAAACACAACACACCTAAAACAGAACAAAACACCAAAACCAAAAGACAACGAAAAAACCAAATGACATTGACAAACATAACATTAAACGTGAACATGAAAACCCATGTGAAAAAAGAAGCTGGCACTGCACAGTACAGATGATGGACAAGATGTTTGTTCAACGTGTCTACACACAAAGCAAAGACGTGGACACAATGGCAATAATCCTATTTGGATGTTAGTTAGCTGACACACTACTCAAACTTACCAGCAGCTTGGACAGCTAAAAAGATAAAGACGATAAGAAGAGAGGTTCAGTCTCACTTGAGACAACACACAAAAAATGGCTTTTGCAACAGTAAAAATAAAAAAAGCCAATGAGAAATCATAAGAACACAACAGTACATTTGTTTCTCTGCAAAATCCCAATATTTATTTCAGAATTCTGTGTAATAGTTCATTGAGATAATCTTAAAATTTCCATTATAGACAAGTTGTTAACTGATTACGTATAATAACCCAATAGGCTCTATAAAATGAGTCAATAAGAAATGCATTTCTCCAGTTAGCTTCAGATCGGCTAAATCTCTACCTGGATGTTGGTGGGGTCCTTGTAGGATTCATCTGTGGCGGTCTGCAGCTTCTCACTGATCCAAGCCTCAATCTCATCCACGTCCCGGCTGAACTGCTGAAGAGTCTGGGACTCACCCAGTTTAGAGCGCTTTTCAATCATCTGGGCCTTCAAACGGCGCCACCTATTGATTGAACAGATGTCCATTTAGCATAGGGAACTGACCAGAATGTTCACACGTGGATATAATCCCTAGATAACCACATGGTCTGCTACCTGTCCAGGACTTCATTGCGGCGGTGAAATATCTCAGGCTTGGCATAATGGTCAGCTCCCACAAGCTGGTCAGCAAAGGACTGCAGGGCAGCAATCTTCTCCTCCTGTTGACCCAAGAAACAGTTATTCCACAGGCGTGCCTCGAGTGTCAGGGCAACGGTAGCACCTTCAAGAAGAAACTCTTTGCTGACCTGAACGTTAATGGCCTTGTCAAAGTCCTCGTGCTTCTTGATGAGGGCCTCCACGCTGTCCAGAGAGTCACCCTTGTCGTCGCTGGCAAGGAACGCTTCGCGGGCCGCCATCCAGTTCTCCGCCTGCTCACAGTCCCTGTTGAAGAGCTGTGGGGGGAAAGGGAGGGCGGGGGAAACAGTCACTATAAGAAACCACACGCTATTCCATGAATTAGCAGATTGTTAGCAAATGTTGGCAATCGGGTAGCTAGTGGATAACAAACTGTTAGCAAGCGGATAGCAAGCGGTGTGGGAGGGCTCCAACGTCACCTGCAGCTCCAGGCACTGGTCCAGCATCATGCGGCGCTGCACCCAGGCCTTCTCCAGGTCGGCACGCTCGCGGTCCAGCGCCTCCAGCTTCTGCTGGATCTCGGGGCTGGCGTAGTGGCCGCGCGCCAGCAGCTGCTGGCCAAACTGCTCAAACGCCTGGAAGGTGCCGGCGCGAGCGTCAATCTCCGTGCGGTGTTCCTGGGAAGTGGCGGAGGGGCAGACGCATTACAATTCTGGCCTGACACTCGCAGGTTGCTCTCCGTGCTGCTGTGATCCCGGTGTGGGCTGTGGAAGCCCAGGAGTACCTGGTGTCTCTCCAGGAGAGCCTCGGCCCCGGTCACGTCTTTAGCAAGCTCCTCTGAGGAGACTAGGCTCCGGATGCCGTTGATCCAAGACATCAGATCTCTGCGGAGACGGACAGAATGAAGCTTAATCACACTGACTCTGACTCAAAGGGCTGCACAGGAACACATGTCACATGGAAACAGACAGACACCTCCTTAACCTAAACCTATCCTTCCAATAAAGGCAACAACAATTACAACATTGAATTATATGGGCTGTTATAGCCAGATGTGGCCACTGGCCTCCAACTACAGCTGTCATGACAACAGACTCCTACAGTAGACGTCTCCTGATTGGACGGGCGTAGCTCAGAGCCTGGCTCCGCCCACCTGAAGTCAGACAGGAAGCGCTGCAGGTCGTGGGAGTTGCCCAGCTTGTCCTTGCGTTGGTCGGCACGGCCCACCAGGCTGCTCCAGGCCGTGTTGAGCTCCGTACACTTCTCCTGGATGTCGTCCACCGCCTCTGGGTGGGACTGGATGAGCCGTTCGGCCGTCTCCCCCAGGGAGTTTACCTGGGGTTGGGGGGGAATGCATCTTAGCAAGGGCTGTTCTGGGGTCTTCATGACCTATGACGCTAGCGGACAGGCGGGGTTCACCTTGTCGCCCAGGGCAGCCAGGTCCCTCTCAAAGCCCTCGTGCTTGCGCTGCAGGGCCTGCACGCTGGCCAGGTCGTGGCCGTAGTTGTCAGTGTTCAGGGCCTGGTTCTTCTCCTCGATCCACTCCTTGGTCTCGTCAGCGTCCCTGAGGACACACGGGGGTCAGCTAGGCACCCTCCTCAGAGGGCCAGGAGCACCCCCACAACTGTCCTACCGGGACCGTACGTGTGTGTCCCTGCACAGGCCTAAAATCTGTGCCCGAGCCTCGGCCTAAGACGCTAAAGCCCGACAGCTCAACAGAATTCTCCACCCTTCCATAATACCCAGCCTGCAGCCTACGTGTGTTTGCAGTAGACTTTCTTGATCCGTCAAGATGACTGATCGTCATATTGTATCAACGGTCACTATTGTTTAAGTTATGGCCTTTGTTTTAGGTTAATTACATTTACATTGCATCATATAGGTGAAATACGTTAAGCAGGACAGACTCAGTTTGATTCAAATAAAGCCATGCAGACTACTTTTTTATATATAGCAAGAGATAGATAGATTGAGATAGAGATATATATATATATATATATATAAACACAATATTATGACATTAGCTTACATAGTAGAGAAGACAACAGATGTGGGAGGGGATTCACAAGTTTCAAGCTAAAACTAAATTTCCAACCTCAAGGGCCGTTCCAGACACCAATGGAGGCACGTGCAAAGCTAAGAGCTCTAAGCAAGAAGAACGGTGCTCCTTCTCCTACCTGTGGAACCTCTGCACCTCATGAGCACTGCCCAGCATGTTGCTCCTGTCCTCAGCCAGCTGCTGAAGGGAGCGCCAGCGGTTGTTCAGCTCCTACACAAACACATGCACAGAGCAATCACACATCACCCTGCAATGTGGATCAGGCCCCATGCACAATTCTGCTGATCAACTGTATCTTGTGACAGAGAAGCTGAATTGCACTTGCTCATAATCATCAGGGGTCTCCTTTACGCACAGAATGAAGATAGAAACGTGCATAAGGAACTTTGCACGCATAGGTTGGGATCAATAAAAAACTTGACAGGCGAATGTGCGGTCCTCCACGCACACTTTAAACCATGCCTACGCACAAAAATGGGATAAAATGGGAAACTGGGACTCCAATGGCAGAAGGAAAAGGGATGTTTGGAAATGACTAACATTTTGATATATAACCTCTTAAGTACAGCAGGGACGTCGCCAGACATACATTATGAATTTTAAATATAGGCCATCTATTATAACAATAACACAATAACATTTATTCTTTTTTTATACTAGAAAATGAAAGCCGTTTTCTTTTCAGCTTGCTGAATGTTGGAGCAAAGAAAAGATTGTATAGAATATGTCTTGTTCTATAAAAAAGGTTTGACGGCACTTTCCCCCAAATCCATTGTCGTGTGTGTGTGTATGTGTGTTGTGCTGAGTACAAGCTTTGCAGTTGTACATTTGTGTTGTAGCTTTAATGTTGGCCTTATTAGTTTCGGCATGTTACGGAACAATAACTACTGAATTGATACATACAACAATTAAGATATTGATTAGACACCCTTACAGAACGTTCCACATTGAATGCATTGCTTTTATGCAGAATCTATGGACAATAATACATCAGTGTTTCCTACACGTTACTTTCCGACCATCTCGTGGCTACAAATAAACATCATTATACCTTTAGTTGGTGTCTCCAATTTCACCCAATGTGTGATTGGGTGAAATTACATTTTTGTCAGGTTTCTGTTGGGTTTTGCTATCATTGCAGTCTATCATTTGTCTCTTTCACCCCTCGCATATTTTTGTTGTTGCTTTTTCATAGAGCAGGTTAAGGAGGGGGTTGTTTGTTTCCATGTGAAATGTAGGCTGGAAAGCCCTTTCAGACGGCAATGTCGGCAATGTGGGCTATAGAAATACAATTGACTAGACTTGATCAATTAATATTAATTCAGGGAGTGTCCGTGACTATTTATAGGCACTTGTGGGCGTTAATTAGGTGGGACAAGACGCTCGTTCATGTAAGAGATTTAAAGTAGGTAGTGATTTATAAAGGAAAACTGGCGTAGGATTTGTGCGCACTGTTTTATAAATCTTTGTGCGCACGCAACATTCTAGTGTGAATTCTACGCACACTTTTATAAATGAGACCCCTGGTGATGTATCAACATAAGAATCAGATGATTACAGTACAGCTCGGGCGGTTATGATTCCAAACGAATGAAGGAAATTACAAAGGTGAATGACAGTGCTGGATGCAGGGCAAGGACATGAAACAATACTGAACATGACAGACACTTAACAATAAGGCATGTGCTACTCCAGCAATCTCTGCTACTGAAAGAAACAACAACAACAACATCTGGGACAACATGGACAAAGGAAGCATGCTGTGAACAACAGCATGGAGCCAGCTTTGAACACATCCAACTGGAGTATGGTTAAGACAAGCATGTGGGTTAGGTCTGACCAATGAAACAATGATGGTGGATTTGTATGTCTGACGGGGATGCAGTGAGAGGAGAGATTCAGGCGGCCGTTTATCTTACCTTGATGGTATTAAAGTTGGCCGTTGTTTGAACAGCCAAGCGTATATTCTACAGTCAAATGGATGGAGGGATAAGAGGAAGGAAAGAGGTGGTATGGCAAAAAGACACCAGTCAAGATACGAGGAGAGGACAAACCAGCTCCACAAAGTCACACTGGAAATGTTTTAAATGGTTTGTGGTAGAGGCCAGTAGTTATTAGCAGGCAGGAACACCTTCAACCACCCAGAACAACTATTTATGGATTTAGACAAGCTGCTTGTCTAAATATCAGGATGATGTTATGTGAAAGTGTAACATTAGGCACCTCAGCAGTAAAACACAACTGATTACAGTTCAATCCAAAAGCGGTCCAAGGTGAACCTGATGTTGGACACTGATGCACGGTGGATGTAGACATTGACATCAGAGGGATTCACACACATCTCATGGCTCAGCCAGCATTACTACAGGCTTACCTTCCACGGAGATGCATTCTTCCAATCGGCTTCATCCTGCCAAGAATAAGAAAATGTAGCATTTAGTATTTCAATTACAGAAATATTAAGCAAAATAAATAGATTTAACTAATTAACAACCTTGCCAGGAGCAGCTCCAAGCAGTTCTTGTTGCTGTGAGTACAAAATACAAAACAATTTTTAGCAGATAATGCATATGTTATTTACAATGGAATAGTACATACACCAGTTCACATTCTATGTAACAAATGCATCAAATGTTAAATACGTAACTTTGTTTGTTATAGAGGTCGACCAAAGGTGATTTTTAAAGGCAGATATAATGATAGGTTAGAACTGGAAAAAGCTGATAACCGATTAATCGCCCGATAACTATAACTTCCAAAATAACAGCAGCAAACAACAATTCATAGGTATATCAAGTCATTAGTATTTTATAACAAGTGATTATTTTCCTTATTATTTCTAAAAGCTATTCTATTAATTATAATTATGTACGGTATACTGTAAAATAAAAATTGTATTGTTTCATTCTCACACTATCTGTCTTAGTGGTGTCTGAGGTATTGCATGATATATTGATCTTAGCAGAATTGTATAATTTAGGCCAATGTAGTAGCTTTAAAAGCCCACCAGATGGCAGTACAGTGTATAAGTTTAAGGTTGTTTGCATTCATGACCAATGTTTATTTTAATTAACCAGAAGGGAATCTTAAGCCCTTTTCACACACTGTTCCTGGTAAATGACCTGCATGGCTGTGCAGGCTGTGACCGTAAGCTTCTCTATTCACACATGAAGCTCCATCCAGGTGCATTTGCCTCTTGTGCCTGTTCATACATGCCCTGGATAATATAATTGCCCTTCATATAATAACAGTCCAGCAGAGGGCGGTAGCTAATGCAACACTTGCAATATTGTACAGGAAACAGACGGTACAACTGAAGATGAGTGTAAAGTTGTAGACTAATGTTCAATGCATACAAAATATTTGTCACTGTTAAATACAGTCACGTGATTGGTTCTCTCACAAGAGCACTTAATTCTGACAAGAGCACTTAATGTCTTGCCAGAATGAAGTGCACTGCTTTCTATTTGAGATGAATAAGGAACAATTTACCATCACAGTGTTTTGTGAAACTTTTACAGGCATTTCGTAATAGTCAGGCTTACTATGCAGTTATTTAGATATGGCCACAGGCCTTAGTGCTAAAGACTTGCAACGGCTAGCTATTACTATCAACCCTAATTGCTTGCAAAACAGAGGGCATCTTTTCGGTAGAGCAGCAGTCGTCTTCAGTGTAAGCCTTAATCATGTCATATTATAACCAACCATATCATCCTCATACTTCACAAATAAACCTGTCTTAAAGATAACTTTAGGCTGATTTAAATATAAATGATCCATGTACACAATTCAATTACCTTGACTGTGTGTATGGACCATGTGGCAAATTCAAGGTGATGCTATCGGTGCAGCTATCGGCCACTATTTGAGCCAAGTTCTGCCGATAACGATAGTTTGTAAAACATCCTATTGGCACCAATAAACTGGCCAAACGCTAAATCGGTCGACCTCTAGTTTGTTGTATAAATTCTAACTTTTTGTTCTTTTTTTAAATAGTAAGGGATCAATACAATTGAACACTCTAGTTCACAGAGGCAGATATTACCTGGGCCTGCACAATCGGAGCATCTTCAGCCATGAGGCCTTCAGACTCCAGCTCAGATGCCACCTTATTGATGTCACGGAGACGGGACTCATTTGCTTTCAGGTCCTAGCAGATACATACAGATTGTACAGATTCCATTAGGCACTACATCAGACATGTGGTTCAAATGAGGAGGACTACAAAAACAGTACCATGTACAGTACAGTTGTATGATTTCCACTCACTGACGTTGTTAGAAGTGATAAATACAATGTTTTATCCATGTCTCTATAGCTGTATTGGGTTAGTTTATGGGTAGGAGTGGGTGTATCTGTTAACAATCTATTCCAATTTGTCATCATTTATGTGCAACAAGGTTACACAGTACAGGTTTATCCTGGCTATGCCCGGTTATTGCTCTCAGCTCAGTATTTGCTGAGAAGATGGTGTGGAACCCTTGTTCAGCAACCAACCAGTGTCAGAGGGTAAATGTAATGTTTCATCATGTGATCATTCCTACAATGAAGGCTGTGGTAGAGATAGAGAAAGCTATATAGCAACTCAGATGTATGGTTAAAGGCTGCTCCTAGAGTTTCCATATTAACATAAGGTCTACAGCCATTATGGTGCACCGACTACAAACAATCCCAAATAGAGCTTGTCCATCCTATTCACTAAAGTATAGTTATACAGGTTTAAAATTAAACAAAACAAGTATGCATAGGTTTTTCTGGGATAATATATTGTCACAAAAATAATTGTGATAAAACAATATTATCAGAATGACGTAAACAATGTTGTTCCACTATTGTCATGCAACATCAACTGTTCGTTATGATGGGTTAAATTTCATTGCTTGGCTAACAAACCTTGGCACATTTGCATTTATTCTTCCAAAATGTAGTTGGCTGGAATTATGCAGTCATATGGAAAAATGCCTATTAAAACATTGTGGAACACTTCTTGCACCTGTGTCTCTGTCTGCTCTGTGTGTGTGTGGCAGACAAAAGCACAGAAGCAGCACAACATGGCTAACTGTCTTGTCAGAAACACGCATGTAAATACAACAGATTGACATCTGAAGAATGTAGGTTCCGTCCATATACTGCACAATAAGTCTGTATAGTAATTATGGTGATAGGCCTAAGTATGCATGATTAAGCACTGCCGTGACACAGCCGCCTACCTTCTGGAAGTCGTCAAACTTCTTCTGGAGGACCTCCACCTGCTCCAGGTCAGAGCCCATCTCCTCGTTGGTGAGTGTGCTCTCCTTCTCGTGGATCCACTGCTGCAGCTCGTTGGCCTCGCGGAACAGCATGAACTTCTTGCAGCTCTTCTCCAGCATGTCCTTGCGTTTCTCGCCCAGCTCCAGCAGAGTGCCGTACCTATGGAGGAGACAGCAACACTCAGATCTCTCTCTTTGTCTGTTTCAGGACCATCTCCAAGGATGGATACAGTAAATGACGGTACCACGATGTGCCTAACGGAAACCTTCAATGGGAAATACTTTCCAGACCTCTAAAGATGTCTACAGTGAGTATCCAGTATCTATGAGGTGAAGGTGATTGCATGAAGTGGCCCATATTCTCTGTTTCTAACTTTCTAATGGCTTTACCTCCAGCAGAATTTGTAGCAGCTGTGTGTGATGGACATCAATCGGCCCCCACCCACCCATATGCAGCATAGCACCACACACACACAGACCGTCCGGTGAGGGATGGACAGGGTCATGGTAACAACACCTCTATGACTACAGTGTGCTCAATAGAAGATGGGGGAGGGGCCACAGGAGAGGTCACATGACGCCACAGTGAGACAAGAGGGTGGGTGGGGGTGAGGAGATGGCCGTGGCTGATGAGGTGGCAGCGGACGTCACCGTGACAACAAGACCCGCAGAGACAACCAAGCAGCGCTACTCACAGCTCTTCCACCTGCTTCATGCGCACAGACACGCTGCACGTCTCCTTGGCGACGAGCCTGCACGGCAGCAGGGCGGAACGCACGCAGAGAAGGATGCAAAGGGTTAGTGGTTAAGGGCAGACACACTGACAAAGGGTTAGTGGTTAAGGGCAGACACACTGACAAAGGGTTAGTGGTTAAGGACAGACACACTGACAAAGGGTTAGTGGTTAAGGACAGACACACTGACACACGTCTCCTAGACGTCAGATGAGATAGGTAGTAACACACACATACACACACCAGTAAGAACCCAGAGAGCAATAAAGAGAGGTGGTGGTGGTCTTACTGGTTCTCGATCTGGTCTTGGCGGAGTGCGATGCTGCCCTGCTCATCCAGAAGGTTCTCCCTGGAGGACGACTGGGTGGGATCCAGCTTCTTGACGTAGGCTGCAGGGACAAAGCCCTGGCGGTCGTTCACCTCCACCTTCCACCAGTCCTGCAGGAAGGAGAGGCGCTTACTGAGCCCACAGCAGCATTTGTAGCACACCAATACGGTTTGTGACTTCATCGCCCCCTAGTGGCCATTCTACTGTATACAGCAGGGGTCCCCAATCCTGATCCTAGAGGGCCGCTGCCCTGCATATTTTAAATGTCTCCCTGCTCCAACACACCAGGTTCTAATGAAATGGTCATCATAACGAGCT
>JAODVN010000004.1:980830-994055 GCA_025434125.1 Chologaster cornuta
TGACTTGACTGATTAAAGCCTTTTGTAAAATGGATCCTCTTTAAATATGTTGTATGTCTTCTCCCACAAATATTGGAATCTGAACCAGGTATCGATAAGAACCCGATTCAATAAGCGAAAAGTTAAATTAATTTGATCTGGGCGGTGGGTGAGCGTGTTCTCGATTCGTGCCCTCGCCCGCCGTTCCGCCTGCTTCTCATTGAAAATTAATTGAACCTTAGCGGGTCGCGCTTCCGTATGAAAAGCCCTTATATGTTTCAATGTACATATTTAATGAACGATTCAGAGGAAGGGCGAGAGTGAAAAGCATGTACCTTCCTCAACCATGGCCTCTCCTTTCTGGCTCACAGCCTTGATGCGGGGCTCGTGGCCTGAGATCTCAGCCTGCAGCGCCTGGTGCTTCTTCAACAGGTTCTGGACACCGATCAGGTCCTTGCCTGTAGGAGGAGCACACTCAGAGCCTTACTGAACGCCTTATGGAGGATGGGGGGGGGATTTAATGTGACGGGGGAGGGGGGCTTGCCTCTGTTGGTGGAAGCGGCGATGGGCTCCTTCTCGCGGATCCAGGTCTCTTCGTCCTCCATGTCCCTGAAGAGCTGCTGCAGGCGCAGGGAGTCGGACAGTTTCTGCTTGCGTGCGGCCATGGGCTGCCGCAGGGCCTTGTAGCGCTCCACCAGAGCCTCCTGCTTCTTGCGGATGTTGTCGGCGTCGAAATGGCCCGCCTCCTGGAACTGCCGTGCCTGGATCGTGATGCCGTCAATGCGGTCCTGGGAGGAAGATGCAGCCTTTAGCACTTGCTAGCTAGCGGGCATAAGCCTTGAGTGTCCATCTAGCTATCTAGCTTGAGCAGCGCCAACAAAGCACTGGCTGCTGTGAGCATGCAGGGGCGTACATCTGATGTGAACAATGTGTGCCTACAGCAGAGTTTTAGTGCATGAGAGGGGATGCTCACATTCACATGCAAATGCTATTTTAACTTTGTTTCAAAAGGTTTAGCTACATGTGCCTCACTGTGACTGTAGCAACACTATGTATTTACAGACACAGATTAAGCCTAGTGCACGGCCGTCTACAGTGCACCTGGTGTGCGGTCACGTCCGCCTCCAGCAGGGCGTGCTTCTTCTGCAGGTTCTGGACGCTGGTCAGGTCTTTGCCGTAGTCGTCAGAGGCCAGGTGGCCCTCCACCTCGTACAGCCACAGCTCAATGTCCTCCACGTTCCTGTTAAACTGCTGCTGCTGGTTGGCCTCGCGCAGCTTGATGCCTGGCAAAGGGGGGCACAGTCAGCACCGCAGGCTACTAGCACATGGTAGAGATGGGTGTGTGTAACTATCATATCTATGTAATTCACAAGACAGGGACGCCTGATAAAGACAGTGACACTGCATTAAAACGTGTTCTCCTGACTGTTCCAAAGGCACATACAGAGTTAGGGGAGAAAGCTTTATAATAATGGACCAGGCTGCAGAAGGACTTTCAATGAGAGAAACTGGTTTCCCTGAATGTATTTAAAAACACGTGCTGGGAAAAGTAAATGTATATATAATGTAATATAATAGTTACATAATTTGTGATGTATTGTTTGTGTATATAATGCGCTGCTATTTTAATCAGGTAGCAGATAAGAGTAATTCATCTATTAATAAACCTTTGAGCTCGGTGGCTTCCAGCAGTCTCTTCCACTGGGTGCCCACTTCCTCCATGCGAGTGGCCACCTCATCTGAGGCATAATGCTTCCCATCCAGGAGCTCCTGGCCTGACTTCTGCAGGGCGTCGATGCGGCTCTGGTTAGCGGACAGCTCCGCTTCGAAGGCCTGGTGTTTCTGCACCTTCCCCTGGAGGTTGGAGGGATCCTGCAGCACAGCACAGCAGTGTCACACCACACGCCAGGGGCCATCAGGCAGGCTGCAGTGGCATAGCTCTGGCCTCCTACCTTGTGGGCCTCATCTGTTGCAGTCTTCATCTTCTCATTGATCCAGCTCTTGAGCTCGTCAGAGTCCCTGAAGAACTGCTGCAGGTGGAAGGAGTCCTCCAGAGCCACGCGGCGAGACTGAGCGCGCTCGTGCAGGGCGTTGCGACGGCTCAGCAGCTGAAGGGCAGCGCACGTTTGGCGGTTAGGACACGCTGACGCTCACGGTGCCGGTCAGCTGCTAAACATGTATAGTGGCAGTACTCACAGCGTCTCTACGGGTCGCCACATCCTCTTTGGCGTAGTGGTTGTTCTGGATGAGCTTGGTGGCAAACTCATCCAGGGCCTGCACAGGTTAGAACATGGGATGAGCCGCTCATTGCTACATCACTGGCTGCTCATCACTAGCCATTCTACGAAAGCTACCAGTTTATTTATGCGCTTACATTGTACAGCAAACTATTGATAAATACTGCTTGCGTTCCCAAAATTAGGTTTTGCTGACTGTTCTTAAAACCCGTACTGAATCAGGATTTAAAAAATGAAATTATCTGAAATTAAGAAGTAAAAAATCTCATTTCTGACGAGATGAGAGATGAGTAGCAGTAAATGTTTTCAATGCTCTTAATCTACGATGTAAAATACAATCAGGAGTAGCAGTAGAAATGTGTTTTATGTTGTAACTTTCATGTTCTGATTTTTGGCCAGATCCCTCTTGAAAGAGAGGTTATTTGAGAATAAGGTTAAAAACATGCAGGTATTAGACATGGCAACACAGTAGTCACTTACAGTGATCTTCTCTTCCTGGGCGCTGAGAGACTTCTCAAAGTCCTCGTGCTTCTTGAGCAGGGCCTCCACGCTGTCCAGCGAATCACCCAGGTCCTCGTTAAGGAGGAACGCCTGCACAGCGAGGACACAAAGCGGCAGGCGTTGAGTGCGTGCGCTTCACAGCTGCTCCACCGGGGGGCAGCGCAGTCAACAAGAGAGAGATGCAGGGCCTCACCTCTTGCTTGCTCATCCAGTTGTCCACCTGCTCCGTATCCCTGTAGAAGAGCTGCAGGTCCATGCACTGCTCATACTGCTGCCTGCGCACCTCCCACAGCTCCAGGAGAGACTCCTTCTCCTCAGACAGGATGCCCAGCTACAGCCCCACACAGCCACAACAGTTAGCGGACCACGGGTAGCTAATCTTCGCGCACACACACAGCGCAAACAGCGCCGTGAGGTCAAAGGTTACCTTCTCTTTCACCTCCTCGGAGGCGTAGTGGCCCGTGTTGAGCAGGGCGTGGCCAGCTTCGTCCGTGGCCCTGAAGCTGTCCTCGTGGGCATCGATCTCCCCCTGTGCCAACACAGGAAGGCATTACTGGCTTGTTCAAAGGACCAACGGATTCACAACTCAGAAACTAATGGAGTGTTTATGGCTCAGTACAGGGGTTGAGTATCCTAAAGCATTAACCCCATTACAGTACATTAACTCTAACGTTTAGATGAGGTACTCTAGACAGTGGAGTTATTTTCTCTTCAACCACAATGCTATTGATGTTTAGTTATTGTTTGCAGAACACAATCATTATGTTCTGCAAACAATAACTAACTATCTTAAACTCTATTAATAATGGTGTTTTGTACAGCAGAGGTATACATGGAGAATCTAGTCTCAGCAAGAACATGCATTCTAAAGCATGTGTCTTGACAGGAGGGTGGGTGAGCACCTTATGTTCCTGGTGGCGGTCGAGCAGAGCCTCGGCCCCGGCCACATCGTTGGCCAGCTCGTCTGCGTTGATCAGGGCCTTCATCTCTGTCACCCAGCTGGTCAGGTCTCTGAAGTCAGCGGTGAAACGCTGCAGCCTGCACCACCACACACACACAAACAGCCACACAGAGAGAACTTTACTTGTGCTCAGTTTTGATTAAGAACAATATATGTTTTGCAAACACAAATAAGCACAATATCCATTCCCAGCATCTCAATATGAATTCTTACAGGGTGATTCAAAATGATGGACACAATATAAAAGCAGTATATTTCACCATGGCAACAGGTTACAATTACACCAGTTACACCCCTCTTTCCATTTCAAATGGGATATATCATTTTGAAACACCTTGTACGTTACATTTAAACATTACGTTCACATAAAAACAGGCTAATCTGTAAATGGCTTTTATTCAATGCGGTAACATACCGGTAGGAGTCATTGAGGCGGGCGTGGCGCTCGGCTGCCAGCGTGCGGATCTGCTCCCAGTTAGTGACCAGCTCGTCCTTCTTCAGGTGGATCTGAGCAGCATTCTGGGGGTGCGTCTGCTGCAGACGCTCTGCCTCGCCCCCCAGAGTGTTTACCTGCGGAGAGGAGCCACATCACACAGGACATCAGACAGGAAACTGGGCTCTAACTGGCTCTAACTAGCTGGAACTAGATGTGACTCTAGCTCTAGACCAGCTGGAACTGGCTGATTCTAGCTGTAACTATCTCTAACTAGTGGTAACTCTAGCTCTAACCCTAGCTGTAACTTGCTCTAGCTGTAACTAGCCGTGTGTTACAACGGAAGCTCTACTAAATAGCTGTAACTAGCCGTAGCTAGCTGTGAGCCGCACCTTGTCCTCCAGGGCAGCCAAGTCTCTCTCCAGGCCCTCGTGCTTGCGGAGCAGGGCCTGCACGCTGGCCAGGTCACGGCCAAAGTCGTCGGAGGCCATCAGCTGCTCCTTCTCCTTGATCCAGCTGATGGTCTCGTCCACGTCCCTGCAGCACACATAGCAGGCGGGCGGGTGAGCCCCCTGCTGGTGGGGTGGTGTGGCAGCATGTAGCTAGCTAGATGGCTAGCTAGATGGCTAGCTAGATGGCTAGCTAGATGGCTAGCTCACCTGTTAAAGCGCTGCACTTCGGCGGCCCCAAACAGCTTGACCTGCCGCTGCTGGGCCAGGCCCTTCAGCCGCTGCCAGGCGCTGTTGACCTCGTCCTGCTTGCGGACGATCAGCTCCAGCTCGGGGTGGGCCTCTTGGGAGAGCTTGGCGGCCAGCTGGTTCACCTCGTTGACGCGCTCCTCGTGGGCCGCCAGGTCCGTCTGGAACTCTTCGAACTTCTTCTGGAGCAGCTCCACGTGCTCCAGGTCCTGGCCCAGCTCCTCGGAGGTGGCCATAGTCTCCTAGCAACACGCAAGGTCACGCACAGTGGTTAGCAGATAGCGGCTCTTAGCTCCGGTCTAGCACGGGCAAGTCACATTGGAATGCATCAGAGCAGGCCAACCTTGTCGCTGATCCAGTCCAGGGCATCCTCACACTCCCGCAGGTACTGCACCAGCTTCTGGGCCTGCAGCAGGCGCATGCCCTTCTCCTTGGTCTTCTGCAGCAGCAGGTCCCACAGGCGGTGCAGCTCCTCCAGGCGGCTCTGTGCCACACAGCACGGTTACATTACAGTCATGAGGCAGTATGAGGGAGAGAGAGACAAACGTGCACTGGGGCACACTGGAAACATAGAGGACGCACCAGAGTTAAATCACGACCACTAGAATAGGATTCTGTTACTAGAAGTTCAAACGTCTTATTGCAGCTCATTTAACAGAGGAACAGAGCTGCAATAGGCCATCGCTACAAAACAGCAGCGAAGAAAAGGGTCCCAGAGAACACACAGTAAATCTGCCTGATAGTTTGTCACAGCACTCCAGAGTCACACCACGTCAGCAGCACCTACTTGGATATACTCAGCCATATTGAAACTTTTAACTATGGGAATCTGCTGTGTCCGGTAAGGCGTGTAAGACTGAATCAGACAGGACGGTTATCAGGGGCTGGGATGTTCACAACACAGACTCAGTGGAAGTGTCACCATGTTACTACATCATATACTGTGATGTCAATTGCATTAACGGTTCTGGGGACACAGTGACATTAAAGTGCTTGAATGGTAGACAATGCTACAGTCACATGCTGGTTGTAGGAACATGTTTGTTTAAATCTGATGCATGCACAAAATAAATCTCTCTTCCCTCCCCTTCTTAGAACAAGATATTTAGGCTGTTAGCTAGTATTTTGAGGACTGAATGAAATGTTAAATAGACAATGTGTGTATGTGAAATATCTAGGTTAGCCCTGTGAACTTTAAACAAATGCACCATAAGTGTAGTGTGTGTGTGTCGTCTTACACGGATGGTCTCAGAGGCAAAGTGGCCCTCATTGATCATGAGGCTTCCTGTCTCGTCCAGTTTGATGATGGCTCCAGAGTTGGCCTGCACTTCGGCCTCAAACGCCTGGTGTTTCTGGAGCTTGCCCTGCGAGGAACATGAACCGTTACAAGCCATATGCCAGTGGCGGCATCACAATTATCAACATGTACAGCATCTATAGTTATTATATGTTATTCTAACTTATCCACTAAGAGATTTCTACACATCTCCAAGCAAGCCAAACCTGCAGGTTGGAGGGGTCCTTGTAGTTCTCATCAGAAGCAATCTGGAGTTTCTCCTGGATCCACTTCTCCAGCTCGTCCGCGTCACGGCGGAAGAACTGGAAGCGGTACGAGTCCTCCAGCTTCTGCCGGCGCACCGTAGACAGATCCTTGAACCGCCGGTAGCGGTCAAGCACCTGCTGCCGACGCTCCTGGATGTCATCGGCTGTCTCCAGCACTTTAGCCATGGTGTCCATTTTCTGAAAGAGCCAAAAAACATTACAACATCCGTTTGGAGAGGCTAAAGATCTACAGAGGCACAATCTCACAGCTTGTGTAGAATGTATACAGGCCTTACCGTTTGATATAGCTTAGACCCTATGTATCAGAAAGCCTCAGGACATGCATCCATCAATGTTATATTCAGTAGCATTGCTTTTACACAGGAAAAGCATCTCTATAATAGTTTGTCACGAGCAGGACATGGCTGACTAAACATATTCCCCACTCCCAGATCCTGTCCCCCGCTGACTGGCAGTGGGGTAGAAGCAGCTCACACCACAAGAATGTTAAAGGTCGTTGGGGGGTCTGGGCTGGGGGGCCGGACATTCCACTAGCGCTTGGACCATCACCAAGCTTACAGCAACAATGGGACGTTTACAGTCACGTGCATGTATCCCATTGTGCCTCTGTCCCATAGCTGGCACAGAGCTAGCTTGACTAAATGAGCCACGCAGTTCTGATTAGTAATTGAACTTTAAGCAGTGTTACCATCACTAAACTGTCATTTCACACTTGATACTTGAACACTGAATGCCCCAGCTGTAGGAGGCGATTGGTTTCAATAGGCAGATGGTCCGTTACACCCAAATAGTCACATTGTTGGTGCAATGGCTTAGCAAGGAAACTTGATGTCATTGATGACATCATTGTAACCTTTTGGATTCTTAACTAATTACTCTAAATCACATTAGGACAGACGGACAGGCAGAATACAAAGAGACAGACAGAGATAGTAATCTGCCTAAACAAGCAAAGGCAAACCAACCCCCACAGACTGAACAGCACAGTTAGCTCCAATAGGGTTGGGGGCTTTGGGTCACAGCCAGGCAGTAACAGAGGGATTGAGATGGAGGCAGACAAGACCATATCTACGCTTAATGGCAGGATCAGTACAGTCAGCAGTACAGGGGTGGTGTCCTGCACTGCATGGTCATTGATTTACAGGCTCAATGGTCTCCAGAGGCACATTTACTTTGCAGACTAATACTCCACAGCCTTTGAAAGCAATACAAATAAATTCAGATTCCCTGGTCCCCAATTCACATAGTTAGTTTTAGAAAGATAATCAAATCCACACATTTATTAGAACCAGCTAGTATCTACACACACAAAATTAAATCTATTTTGATTAGCAGTGACCATTGACCAAATAAAAGCCCACAAATTAAATTAATGTAATAAATGTATCTATGCTCATTTGTAGCTCCTCACTGAAGGAGAAATGCACATTAGGCTAATGATGACATCACTTTTACTCTGATGAAGCTGATCACTAAGATTTAACAGGCCGTAGTCCCACTATCAACATTAATATATATATATGCCTAAATGGGATGAGCTAAAGCTTTATTTTCGTCTTTAAAAACATGCTGCTCCTGTTAAACCAGATAGAGATGCAGAGATGCAGTGACAGTGCATTCCACAATGAGCTTCATTACAACCGACTGTTAGACCGGCCACACGGAATCTAGCACTGTGAGTGTAGTAATAACAAATGGAGGCTTAGGTTAGCTTTAATTTATAAGCAGTAGGGTAAACAAATTCATTCATTAGGGCAAATGTATTGCCTGGCGGGCTTGCTTTGCTCCATGGAGCACCAGTAGATATAGTACAGTATGTACATCTGTCTGAATATGATAGCACTACTGCGTCATAAGATAACAACTCCCTCTGCTTCCATCTCACATACTGCTGCCTCCATGTTGTTATACTCCAACACCCACTCACTGACATTAGGCAGCAGTGCTTCTAGTACCACTTCTCCTGCTTGGAATGCAGTATCCAAGTAACCAGTAGTAGCCTCAATGTTCTTTGCAGTGTCATTAGCGTTTAATGCTGGGAAGAGATGCTGAATGGCCTTATCGCTCAGTAAGGAAAACAACATTTCAAACAAAGTGACCATTTACAAATCCTTGCTAGACATTGCATGTCACAGACAGCCTCTTCTTTAAGCATCTTTAAACATAACGTGCTACAAATTAGCCACAGAATGATCGCATGATCTTTCAGATGACTTGCATATGGATCTTCAAGGCCTAGCCCTGATGTAATGCCTTTTACCCTCCCAGTTTCTAAGGGAACGCTTTATAGAGGTCCTGGTGACGCCATACTGGGCGGGCAGAAGCTAAAGGAATTTGCAGGAAATGGGAGTCTCACAGGACAACAGTCCAATATTAGGCTATAGTATGATTGAAGCAATGTCACATATTACTTCTAGAACTTTGTATCCCATAACCTTTCATTTAGGTTTTTACAACAGTTTCACAGTAAAATGTTAAGACAATACACAGAAGATCAATGCTGCATTAATACCATTATCCTTCCCTAGCCCACGGTGGTATGACGTCCAGTAATTCAAATGACCATGATCATTTTGAATTAATTATTAGAAGACATATTTAGAGATTTAAGATGTACACGACTGCAAAACACAGCAAACATACAGCAAACATGCAACATGCAGCTGAAAAATATATGTCAGCAGAAATGTTTTAAGTATGAGGCAAGAAGGAAATAAAATAAAAGGAATAAAAATTATATAGATTTAGCTACAAATCTCAATTTTAAAAGATAAAAATTGCACTGCAAAAATGTACTAGGATTATTATACGAGGGTCATAACATTCTGAGTTACAATCAACACAGTTTAATCATTTAGCAGGAATAAGTCCAAAACATGCTTTATTATGTCAAATATAGCCCCAAATAAACACATGCACAATTCTCTAATTCTAAAGACTACTTTGTCGGAATTGTCTGCTTACCAAACCCTAACCTTGTATGCAACTGAAATCAAATTACCAACAACACACTGCGCAGCTCTTCCTGGTCAGGAGGCTCATGGATCCAGGCACATACAGTGGCTGATCAAGTCAGTGGCCAGACTCCCTGTCTGTTGTCATCGTTGTTGTTGTACACTCCAAAATAGCCAGTTAAGTGAGTGAAGAACCCAAAGTCTCAAGCTCTCTGCAGCATAGACAGACGCATTGCACCTGCAGTGTGCGATACTGTGTAGAGCCCAGCCCATGCGACTATCCAGATAGCTTTCAACCCCTCCTTCCTATTATTTAGCAAGCCAGCATCATTGCCCCACTCGTTTTACAGAGCTAGAAGTTTCTTTCAAACAAAGATAACACAGAGTCACACAAAAATCACACAAAAATCACACTGTGTGAAATATATTACCTTTAGTTTGGGTTTAGTAAACGTAGGCATTGTATCTATGCTTGCTGGCTGACAATCACAAAAATGTATGATTTGAAAACATTAGATACAATGTTTAATAGAGAAGCATGTTTGCTGTATTTCAGGGCAAGGACACAGTAAGTCAGTGTCGACACTAAATGGCTATGTGTTGCCACTGGCAGAGACAGAATTATCAGGTCTGAGAGTCTGACAACCCATAGGGAACAGAAGGCCTACATTCCATATGGGCCATTGGCACACAATAAAAATACACTACGGTACTTGAGAACAGATTAACTAAATCACAAGATCAGATTTAAAAATGGATAATGTTTGACAGAATCTCAAACCACACCTGGCAACTAGCAAGTTTTAGTTTAGAATTAACTTCTTGACAAGAGCAATCATATGCCGAAATTAAACTGTTAAATTGTATGACATTTATATTGGAATCTCTTAATGTTTAACAATATGATGTTCTAACCCAAGAAATGTTTACAATATAAATAGGCTAAATGTAGTTAAATAACTGTTAACTGTTAAGGTAACAGCATCAAAAACTATTCAAAATTATGGATACCAATAGTCGATGCATGCAGCTAGAGTGAGATAGTGTTTTCCGAGTCCGGCTGCAAATAACCAACTCAACATTTAATGTCAAATTATATAGAGGAAAATATACTTTGACCTTCAGCCAGTGCAAAGTAATCTGACAGAACAGATCAAATTTGGCCACTGTCATCGGCGAATGCCATTTTATTTGGCAGATGGCAGTTAACAAGGTGAATAGCAGCCGAAACTGATGTATTCTACAGACCATAAATTAGTAATAGACATCCCTTGATATCATTCAAAATATGCATCTATTTCCTGAATAAATGTATTACTGAAAGAGACAATGTAAAAGATCAAAAATCACCATACAAACATACAATATTAACTAATTAATGTTGGAGGAAACCCCTAGGTCTACTGTATATTGTTTATACAATTCTAACTTACTGCAAATAGGCTACTTTTAATAATATAAATATTTGTGCATATGTGTGGTGCTAATTATTTTGGTTATATATATCTAGATAAAGACATTTATCAGCTAAGGGTATCGGCTGGTATGTCAACAATTTGCCAACCCCTTACAGATGGCTGGGACAGGCAGCTGCAGTGTGAGGCAGCACAAATTCCTCAGTCTAGCTATGTACAACTAGCAGCAACCCCTTCCATAATTACACTGAATATTTTCAGTTAAAGCATTCCACTGCAAAATATAGCACAGTAGTTTACTGAACTGTTGTAAATTACATTGTTCGTTCCAATAATTTACTATTCTCCCACAGGGAGAAGAGTACACATCCAATGATAATACATTTGACAACATTTAGTACTTATTTTGTGGATTCATTGCAAATAGACTATTGATCTTAGTGTGGGAATATACGATAATTGAACAACGCTATGATCAATGATGTAATGTAATAGGAACACTGACTGCCTGGGATCAAATGGTCAATGGTATTCCTGACATTGGGCGGTTCCCATTCAGCTCTGGCAAGATAACGCTTTGATGTTAATTATATTTTCTTCTACAGGCACATACTGTAGAACAAAACAATAGCATGACTATTCCTATCATATTAGAATGTTTAATGAGATGTCATTGTTGTAAAGTGTAGGCTAGTTTCATACAGAACTATCAACCAGGAGAACATGTACTACATGTATTATGCATTCATGACACCAAACTGAATTGCTACATTGTTTCAACTAGAGAAGGAAATTATGTCTTATTCTATATTATAGTATGGACACTGACGTAATACTGTACGG
Organism: Chologaster cornuta; assembly: GCA_025434125.1. NCBI lineage: Eukaryota > Metazoa > Chordata > Actinopteri > Percopsiformes > Amblyopsidae > Chologaster > Chologaster cornuta. The sequence continues at coordinate 992,415 of JAODVN010000004.1, forward strand.
TACATCTGTATAATTGTCAGACAAGTGCGAGATGTTATACGCCTCAGACACATATCGTACAGAAGCAATAATACATTAAATTAGGTATAAATAAAATATGATAGTGTTGCTTAAATGAAAAACAATGTTTCGTGAACGTCTAGCATAAATAAAACAGGGCGCATTGCTTGCAAACGTACGTTACGGTAACGAACGAAGCCAAGGCTACCCTGTTAGCCAAAAAGCTAGCAAGACCGTATAATTGCGTTAAACATAATTTGATTACCAAGGCTGTTTCAATAAGAAATATGGTGTTGCAATTTTAAAAGTAACTGCATAAACAACGTGACTAAAGGTGTATAATTCTAAGCAAGTATCTTACCTCAATGTATCTTGCAAAACGATGTTCTCGACCTGGATCGAAGATGGGTGAACGCTGCTCGATTTTTCCCAGGGGGTGGGGTTGACGACGCACTGCAGTTACTTTGCACATGCGCCCACGGGACTGGCGAGAGTAGCCGAAAGTCACTTACATTTTTTATTTATGACGTCTGTAACAAACCGAGCTATGGTTAATCTTAGTAATCTTCACATTATACAGTTAAATCTTTTTTATAACTATTATTTGGTGAATCGTGGCAGGTCGTGTATTTGTGTTTTTATATTAGCACACTAATGCAGTTCAAGAGTTACTAAACCCTTGAGCAAATAAACTGCTATCCCAGCCTACCGATACATCATAATACGATGTAGTAGGTTATATTATTATGTCTGTCCTGTATTGTCTTCAGGCATTTGTCAATATTAGTCTCGTCGTCCATTATAATACAGATGCATACTTGAACCATTTTTTAAATGTAGCCTATGCAAAATGCCCAAATCTTTTTTTTTAACCCAATCGTCTGTTTTCAGGCAAATATATACATCACATCACTTCAAAGACAGATGTGTACTATGTGCTACATTTTAATGTTCTGTACAAAAGACCTGGCCTGGTTTGTTGTTCAAGTGCAATATACAGTATAAAGCTACAGTACAGTTCACATTCAAATGCTAAAACAAACATATCTATTTATAAAAATAATTATATAAATTGCTATGTTATAACAAAAGATTCATGAGCACTAAGATGGTGCTCGATTATTCTAATAACACATATCACAAGCTCCACTATGTTTCACTTTGCACAATTACAGTATGAATGCAGCGCAAAAAACCAAGAGCTTGCAAGATCAAGATGGTCTCACAGCTATACAAGAAAAAAAAAAGTTATTAGTATAACAGAAACAATCATACAGTAGCACCAATATTGTCACCTCCACAAGATGACTTGGAAAATAAATATATTAGTTCATGGATGTCTTGGTCACATTGCTGCAATCTATATAAAAAAATAAGTAATGTGGTGTAAACACTCCTGTTGCAAGCAGGTAAGGATTAGGTAAATACATCTAAAAATAATATTAAAATGTATTGAATCAGCAAAACGACTGAAAAAGTCAATCCCAGATCTATAAAACATTGCTTAATGTTTCCAGAGGAATGTTTTATTATTTACTGTGATATTAGTGAATAAATCGCTGTCTTATGTTAGCTGTTATTAAACCTCTCTATGATTAAAGTTATTTTGTGAGACAAATGTGTGACTGATTTAATGCAATA
>JAODVN010000005.1:185649-196319 GCA_025434125.1 Chologaster cornuta
TACGGCATTCTTATGAGAAGAATAATTGCTACTGCTTTCTGACAATGTACGTGTGAATAGACATGTCTGTGTAATTATGTGAAGATAAGCACCATGCCAAAGGCATCCTGGCAGGTAAAGGACAACATGAAGATGTACAGTAGTAGACAGATGGAGAATGTGACAAACACCTTGTTGGAATAGAGCAAGATATGTGCTAATGAATTCTGTGGCTGTAAAAATGCTAGGCAACAGCTGCATGTATGCATACGGAGAACATGATGTGCTTCAAACATGAATTATTGTAGATACTAAATGGCAAACCTTTATCATGTATGGTTTTGTTAAATAGCAGGAACAGATATTTAGGAGAAACAGTTTATTCATTCAAATGTACACAGTCAAGAAACACAAAGCACTTTGACATGGTAGCTTATTAAATCATAAGGAAAACAGCCCACACTGTATCATAATACATAATTTGGGCTTTGTTTTCCTCAGCCTAGATGATATTAAGTACTTCCACGTATACCAGTGGATTATAATCTCTATGGGGTGCAAATTACTCAATTCTATCTGGTGCATAGCGATTTCTATTCCCGCTTCCCAGTTAGATAAGTACGGGCTGATCACGCCCCTTTTGAGATTTCAATTATCACACTATTAAACAGGTATTTCAGAAGAACAGACACTCACAATGGAGAATACTGCACTCTACACTGACATCCTATCCTGTCTTTCCTATACCGGCAGAAAATCCACACACACACATCCACACATACAAAAACACAAATGAACCTCCCCCACCAGGACGATGCATGCCACCCGTTTAAATCACACCAACGTAGCCCAGCATTTCAGTCAGAAGCACAAGTCAACATGCAAAGCAATGCAAGTTAGAGCAGAAACAAAACCAACAGGAGGGAAAAGATCACGCCAAACCAGAACCAAAGCAAAACTGTGACAGCCTCCCCATTACGCACACTAATACACCACAACCTCCACATTCATGTACAGCAAAGTGAAATCTGGCATTCACGGCAAAGAGGGCTTTGATCACAGAAATGCCTTCTCCTATGCAAGCCCCCTAAGGAACAGCGTTGCATGTGTGCCAGCAATTACGTCCAAGGCAGGGGAGTGAGTTCTGCACTGCATGTTCTAACTATGAAAGAGGCCACGGCTGTTACGAGAAATGTGTTGTGGGCAGCCACTGATCAATATGCCACCTTCACTTCCGCCTACCTGCTTTGTCTTCATGTTATTTTAGGCGTTGATAACAGATACGCTTTAGATAACGCTTTAGATAACGCCTACACCAGTGCCTGGGTGTATAGGTGTATAGGCCTAGGGGCGCTGCCTCAGCGCAGTCAAAGTGAAGAGCACACTAACACACGAATGCAGTGCCTGTTTCCACACGTGCACACGCACACACTTAACTGCAACGTGGATCTGAGCAAAGGTTTGCATTGGCCAGCATGGCCAAGGGCAAGAGTCCTGTTACCTTGTGTGTGTGTGTGTGTGTGTGTGTGTGTGCGCGCGCATGTGTGCGTTTGCTTCCAGAGCACCTGAATTAGTATAATTAGTATGACGGCAATGTGTTGTTTGTCTGTAGTCAACAGTCTAGGGAAGTGTTTGTCTTCAACACATTTGCAGAATGTCTATCCTACAATGCCATGGCAATGAAGCACACCCCAGAAGCCCTCTGCGCATGCAGTTCAGTCCCCGTTGACCTACCTGTGATGTTCACTTCCACAATGCCGGTGCGAGTCCCGATGCTGTTGGTCGCATCACATACGTAAGTGCCAGCCAGGTCATAGGTCAACGGACCCTTGAAGAACAGCGAGTTGTTCTTGATCTCCACATTGCTGGGCAGGGAGCCATTCAAACTGTAGCGGAAGAGCGGTAATGTTACACACAAAATAAAAGGGTTGTTTTACACCAGACCACTGTGAAAACGCAAAGCAAAGCAATTGAACGACCATGCAAACACAATCCTTAGTGCAAAAACAAACCTGGTTGTACTGTAAGGATGGGGGGGGGGTGAAACACCAGGCACCCACAAGCTACAAACAAAGGTATGAGGACAAGAGACCCAACAGGTACAGTAACGTACATAGCTGTCATCTGAGAAAGGGATATAGGGCCTGTACATAACGGAAACATGTGGTGGAAATCCTCTGCCATCTTCTACTGCAGCATAACTCACGTGGCCAAACTGAGCTGTCAGGGGAGGCAGCTGATCAAGCGATAAAACAGAGTGGACCAAACATTGGACTGTCAATAAAGGAAGATATAAGTGTCTTACGCTCGAGGAACACAGGCCATGTCCAGACCTTTACTGCACTTTGATCTGGTCAATGCACTCCCAATGGCTTTCTGTTTTATGGTGACCGGGATGTCTAAGCTGTTATAGAGTTTTACTAGCACTTGCTACAGCAGTTCATATTGACTTTGACTTGATCAGCTATGGCCTCTGCATGCATTTGACTTTGGCAGGCAAGTACAGTACGGTACAGTACATGATAATGCTGCATGTCTTCCCAGTTTGAGCCTTTCAGCGGCTGTGGCACGTTAACAATGCTTTGTGAGGGTTTAAGCCCTGTAATGATTTGCTTCTAATTTATGTAAACAAGCGGACGCCGCCAACACTTCCCTCTTTAACTCTTAGGCTTGTGTTCTGCTGGGGAGACATTCTGAGATCTGTGGGTGCGCGAGTGCATTAAAAACAATGTAATGCTCCATTTATTACAGTGAGAGAGAAACAAAATGAGAAGCGACAAAATTGGGTCATGCTCTAACAATGGCCACACATCAAACACTTCAGTTACAGTAAGTGGATTTACAACTAGCCTCTTTAATGATGGTGGGAAAGGCAGGGAGATGTTATTTGTGTAATTAATGAAATGTAAAAGCTAAATTCTACATTGTGTTAACAAACTGATGTGAAAGGTTATCCTTACAAATTCAGAGCAAATTTACTCACTACTAAGTTTGTTCATTCCCGCAATGGAACAAGACGACTTAGATTGAACAGATAAAAAAAGGCTATACAAGCTATAGAGATTAAAACTAAACTACCAGATTGTTGTGGACATCTTGATTTTCTTGGTGGACACCTTGATCAAATGCTTGCAATTGAGCTGCAATCCCCTAAATATGGTAACAATTCAATATCAAAAATAATTTACCCTGTAAGTCTATATCATATGCTGACTGCTGTCATGCCAAATTGATTTTCTAAGGTAGAAGGCAGCATACATACAGGAGTTTCTGTGGTGACTTGAGATACAGTATCTGCGCATGGCAACTACAGTTTTGTGTCTTTCATTATGTGTGTGTGTTTGTGTGGGTTTATGAGTGGGTGCAAATTCTAGTTCATTGTGTTCTACAGTTCAATCAGATAACCGATGTACTACTGTGGAAGGGATATACTGTACAATCAGTTAAATATGGGTATATGAGTATGGTTGAGTCAGCAGTCGTCTGCAACTGTATATGAGTGAAGTCATGTTTACTGATTCTGGACTAACTGTATTTTAATGCAGTTAAACTGCCCTGATTGGTTCTTAATGTCTTCGCTAATGCCTGTGTGTCTGGGGTATGTGGCTACAACAGCCTGGAGGTGAAGAGACTGGTGTGGCTGGTCTGAACAGCAACTCTCCCTGGCAGTGAGGCTGATGTGGCAGACGTGTAGTGTGACATGCCGTTGGTTTTGGTTCATATGGACAGGACAGCTGGACGTGAGTGTTCAGAATCGTGATGACTGAGCTTCAAATACATCAATATGTGTGCTATACAGCCAACTCCATCTCAGCAGTAAAAACAATTATACGAATATTAATTGTATCCTCAATAGACTCGGCTCTAGATGCTTTAATTAAATCATGAAATGCCATTGTCTGTGAGTTTTGCTGTAATGTTTTATTTAATTGTTTTCCTTTGTTGTAAAACCTCTGCAACGTTGAAAAAGCGCTCATGGAAAATGAAAAGCAGCCATGGTCTCCATTAGATGCTGTAGGGAATAACAAATAGGGGGCAGCTTTTTAGCATAAATGTCGCTGTTTCATTAGTTTACTTTCCATTAGCCCATTTGGCTACATTTTCATACTGTAGCTACGACGTTGTGCTACTGTATAAGGGAGAATAAGCATGAATGCTATCTCTTCTGCATGCTGCAGTCATGTCAATGGAAGAGTAATGGGAGGGAAAGAGGTGCTGTACTGTAAATAAGGGATTCTTATCTGCTATGTTGAGACAAATCATTATAAAACAAACAAACCATGGCTTTCAGGGGAATATTAATCTCTATAAACCCTCGTGATTTATTATGAGATGACAAATCAGAATTGGTTTATGAGCAAGAGTTTATGTTACGGTAGCATGTGTTTTTCCGTAGGATGTGTGAACATCCAATGTGCCATGGCTGTAACGTAACGCATGCCGGCCTGTTCTGGATTGTTCCGGCACAGCCTTGTGTTGACCTCCATGGCGGAGCCCTGGGGAGCCTTCACAATGGATTTGGCATCTAATTTTCAGTGCCGCGATGGCTGTCCTCTCCTATCTGTCAGTGCTGTGCCCTCGTCTTTCTAGATCACATCTCCCAAACACCCTCCTCTTTTTTACCCCGCTACCCTATCTCTGTAAATCTACCTTTGCCTCTGATAACACACCAACCAGGCATATACTGTATCGGATATATCTTGTCTTCTGTAGCTGTGTGTATCAGTATTTCTGCCCTGAAAGCTAAACCCTTGCTACAAAATAAAATAAAAAAACTGCCTCATTATAATCCACCAGTGCCAATGCCAGTGGAAACAGCGAAGGCACAATGGTCTATTAATCCACTTCTCCTCAGGTCTGGTGACATATTTCTCAACAAAGCGTAGCTGAATAATTAGAGGACAAATTGCTACATTCATCTCTCAGTTTGACTCCACCGTGATATAGTAGAAACCATGATATACTACAAAACTGTTGTAGTACTACTACTGTTGCATATTCCAAAGGCCTAGAGTGAAACACTACACTGAACGCCTGCAATATACCGTATGCAACATATCCCAAACATGGTAGTGTCACACTGCAGAAGACAATGGCGCAATGAGATTGTGTTTCATGATGAGTTTTCATCATATAATATCAATAATTCAACGGCATGATTTACATGGTCTACAGTCAAGCCATTAGTCAAAGCAGACCCTTGCTTGTAGCTTTTGGTGACTCCCTTAAGCTTCGCAAACACATCTATATCCCTTCCCTCACATGTACGTACACTGATCATTTGTCAGGCAAAGCCCCTGATGTCAGCTCTTTGGTATGCAGACTTTAATCCCACTTCAGCTCAGCTGTGACCCCCTCCTCTCATGTCAGCAACTGAACCAATGCGCAATAACAATGCCGGCATCGTCCCTGCTACCTGCATGGTGGCGTTGGAACTTCAAAGGCGAACACAAAGGGAGCTGAGCGAACTACACTGCGTTTGCATTACTCTTGCTGGTATCAGTGACCATCAGACAGATAGGGATGTTTGCTATTGCCTTAATAGGTCCATTGTGCTACGCCTCGGGTCTTATCTTCATTACACATTTTATAAACAAACAAATAAATGGAGGAGCCATTCTGAAGGGAATGGAGGAAGTTACTGTGTTTTTATCTTCGCAGATTGCTTTGTCTTAAAACAAATGTTTGGGCGAACAGGATCTATTCCGCCAGGCTCTTCACATAAAATTACTTTACGGTGTTTTCCCAGCGCTGAAACAATTTTTCAGCAGGAAGTCTAAGGTGAGATATAATACAGGCATGCACAGGCACGTCTTGTGAGCTCTAAAAAAAAGGTTTTGTAGCTCCGTAGTGACACTCACAGTTTCCACTGGTACATGGTGGCGGGAGGGTTAGCGTCAACTATGCATTTCATCTGAACGTCCTGGCGATTGAAATACCAGTTTCCATCGAAGCCATCAATCTTCACCTCGGGTTCATCTGCAAAACAATTCACAGTTACACACAACCAAAAGCAGAACAGCTGTTTCTGTGGCAACAAACAAGTTCTTACACTGCACGTTGAGAACAACGCTGTCTTTGATCGTCTCTGTGCGGTGGGACACGACGCACGTGAGCTTCTGCTTGTGGGTTTCGCGGCTCGGGATCACCATGTAGTCGCTGTGCACGGTTACCGTGCCGTTGGCATTGCGGGTCTCCTGGAATGTGGCTTCACCCTGCAAGCTGGTGTCCCATTTGATCACGCTGGGCGGCTTCCCGTTGGCAGCCACGCAGGTGGCCACGGTCATTTTGCGATTTGGAGCCCGGGCTACTATTGTGGGCGTGGTCAAGGTCACTTGTATCATGGGTTGAGCTGCATGCAGGAGAGAGCAAAGCAAGGGTGAAATGATTCTCATGAAATTGGTTCCCTATTGTTTACTGAGATGTGTGTGTTTTTTTCATTTGACTATTTTCCTTCTTTAATTTTAAGTCAAATTTGTGCATGTAATTATCTCCGCTGTTCTTTCCGTAGGGCTCGGACTTGATAACAATGATTTTGAGTCAATTAAAATAAAGGGGTTGAGAAGAAAACACTTCACTGATGATTTAAATCAGGGTAAGGTTTGCCCCTGTCCCTCCTCAGAGCCATGGCAGTTGTCAAAGCTGATCCAGACGCAGGGCCCACTTTCACAGTCATGCAATTCAAATCCTTTGCGAATTGCCAATTAGCAATCTACTTTAAGTAAATCAAAAGGCAGGCTAAAGCTTGAGCGAATGCACTACTAAGAGGGAAATGACATGAAGTGCCCTCTTTGAACACTGTTGGCTACTAATCTGCATACAGGTTTTTGACATTCAGTGAGCCAACGACATCTGTAAAGATCTAGTAGCTGGAATGACACAAAATTGACTTGGCATCAGATGCTACTTAAGAGGTGTTAAGAGTTATTCTTTTGTAGGATCTTAATGGAAAACACACCAACACGCAAGCTGTAATTAGACCACTAATTAAAGTCAGTACACAATCTTTTCAAAGATGTCCCTCTACACAATAAACTACACCTCAAATCTTGGCCATAAAATGAGATTTTTACAGCAAATCCATGTGTGGGTAATGCACACACACACACACACCAGGGGCATAATGAGTTCTACAGTATCACCTGCCATAAACAGTATCATTCAATGTAAAACATTTTCTCAGGTAGTAAACAAATATAAATGAATATTTCATAAGCGAATACCCTGTCTAAATTTAAAACAATATTTTGCCATGCACCACTTTAACACAATTTAACTTTTGGACATTATCCTTTGGAGAGCTGGGAGAACATGTTTTGGCTTTGTGCTCAGTAGTAACACTTCGATTAATATTCCTTTTTGGTGTTGGATTTGTGTTCAGTTTGTATTCTCTACCTCTCTACATGCCCTCACCTCCTCTACGAACATCCACCCACACTAGCCTTTTATTTTTTTAGTTTTTTTTATTAGTATTTCAGAATATAAATAGTGAGCTAAATGTTTGGAATTTTGCATTTTGCCTATACGGTCATCTTTGCTAGTTTGATACTGCACTATCGTTAAAGGCCACTAGATAACACCGTTTTAACAACTTGTAGGCCTATAAAAAAGGGAAGGAAACTGCCTTTTATTGATAGAAACACACATAGCTGAAGGTCTCTCCTACCATATACAGTGAGGTTGACCATGTTCTCACGGTTGCCTGCCGGGAAGGTGGTGTATTCGCAGATGTAGGCGGCCTCGTCGGACAAGCGCAGGTTGGAGAACACGATGGTGGTGTCCTCCAGCGAGGGCATGTGTTGACCAACCGCCACCTGCTTGAAGTGGACCCGCTCCTTGAACGGTGCCAGGACGGACACACCCATTGTGGGGTTGGCGATGGCCACGTTCTGCTTGGTGCCGTTGAGGAGCCTCTGCCAGGTGACTTGGGTGATCTTGACCGGTATGTTGCTGTTGACGAAGACGCACTTCAGCTCCACTTGTGAACCCACGTATCCAGACTTAACCGAGTCCATCTGTACCATCTGTCCATTGGCATCTAGAAGAAACAGACGAGAAATGGAAATCATTTCATTACAGTAATAGACCTTGTAGGCTCCCTAGTAGCAAGTGCACACACACACACACAAACACTTAATCGCATGGCCACACCCACACAATAGCCCTTTCCATCCTTCTCTTAAGTTTGCACATACGAGCTGGGGAGATGTTATTAACATAATTGGCTCATCTTTACACATCCCATGCATTCTTTGTCCACCAGCCTCCCATGGCTGACGAGATGGGAGGGGAGAGCCATTGCATCACTAATGAACTAATACAAGAGCGGCGGGCTGGAGCCAAGTCATGCTATTCTGTGGTCCCGCTAGCTGCCCAGCGCCAACCCCACTACCCCTGTTTCAACTTTAATTACTTTCCAGTCACAAATAGTGCAATGACTGCCTGGAGCTTCTATTAGAACAACATTGCTGTGCACACATTAGCTATATAAAAAAGCCTGTTATTAGCGATGTGATGGCCCCTCTTCCTCTCTATGCCTCTACGGAGTTAGTGACACAAAATGATAATTTGAGGCAAAAAAAAAACTAAAGGCCTGTAAACTTGCCCGGGGTTTAAGTATTTTATTCATTTATTGACCCCTTGTTAAACTTGAGTAACAACAACGTCTTATTTCTCTATTGGCCACTGGCTTTTCAGCTAATGGCAGGCATCACCACATGTTATTTGTAGGTAAGACCATGGCATTATCCACTATTCAAACAGCACATGGCTGCATTGAGCGACCACCCCATCTCCTGTATCTAGTCCTTATCCTATTCACTCAAGTCGAGCAAAGCATCTAATTTCATTAATACGTCACTCAGATTCAAAGTGCACAGTGGGAAGTCGTGAGCAGATGCGAGGAGTCTGGGGCCTGGCATCTTGTTGTCTTCTACACATCTCTGTAATCTCCGCCATCACGTGGCTGATTTATGCCCTCGCCGGGTAAAGCCTGATGATGTCCCATTTCCTGGTCAGACAGCCCCTCGCTGGGCTTGAATTTACAACCCAGCGCGCCACAACACATAATTATCTCCTACGGTAAGGAAATAACCCCCAGGAAAAACAGCCTGGAATTCCTCCATTAATCACAATGGACTAATAAAACCAAGCAAGTGATTCTAGACATAAACAGGAGGCAAATATACAACAGGCTCAAGTGGGGGCTAGGCCTTAGCACATGCATCACCAACAGTGCAGCACCTTAACAGTGAATAAGTACATTGCGGTGATGGATAAACGGTGCAAACGGAGATAAACATTTCCACAGGGGTCTTTAAAATGTGTGAGAGGTAGCTACAAGGGCTTCTGTGCACGCAGTGAATAGAAAATCTGCTGTGCGGCTTTGACTGTGTCTGCATGGGTATCAAACATTGTTTTCTTTCTGTACCTCGCCTCTGTTATTATACGAGAACAATGTATGACTTCTCTGTGGCACACAACTCTGTGATGGACGTCCTGCTCTAAAATTGTGCATTACAGGAAAGAGAGAAGCAATTTATAACCATTTTTATACGGTCACATATGGGCCCTTCACCACAATCCAGATAAAAACAAAGTGACAACCTTTTCAAGTTCCTAAGTGCACATCATCTTTCATTTCCTCCGGACCACAATAACAAGACCCTCTCTATTGAGATTTAAACTTTAGGGATTTGAAGATGACAGATTGATTTACTAATACAGTTTGACAGGAAGGACTGGCAACCTTGTGATGTGTACCCTGAGAAACACCTGTGTCCTATAGTGCACCTCGGGCAACACTTTACTCCATTTTATTGCAGCTTAGAGAACCGCCGGCAGTAGCGACACGCAATATTATTTTCAAAATCGCAAACACAATTCGGTGTACGACAAAAGCAGCGGTCCAAGCGAGAAGGGAGCCGTGCGTGCATACAGTCATAAATATGTACGCGGCTTGATCTCACCAGCGATAGAACACCGAAACAATACTGCCGGGCTGCACACGAGCAACCCTTCCCTATGCTTCTCTCGCTCAGATTGAGTCCAAATAAACAGCAGCCCCCACAAAATGAAAACCAGGGGGATAGACGTAATTACACAGCCGCAGTGCCCAAATCCCCTCCATGAAGGAGCAGGGGGCCCACAGTGGGGACGCCTTCCACTCACGGACCGGAGCAGTCCTTGGCAGAGCCCACAGCGCTGGCGTAATTACAGTCCACACCGCAGCAGCACTGCTGTCGGGGCGCTGAAGTCACCGGCGGAGGTAGCGTTCGTTGATATAGCTTTGCCTTGGGAAGTCGTACGGTGTGAGGTCATCCGACAGAAAGAGGGGCTTTGTGAGAAGGACGGGGGAAACTAAATGTGGGGATAGGCGGTGGGCTTGGAGATGGACCAGGTTTAGTAGAGGAGAGACACAAAGACAGCAGGAGATTTATGAGTGTGTGTGTGTGTGTGTGTGTGTTTGTTGGGGGGAGGAGGGAGTAGGGCTTGAGGCTGCCTAGTGTTGCTGTTAGTGTGGCTTTGTTTTCTCTCTGACAAGCGGGTGACGGAGGGGTTTGGGGCGGGGGAGGCAGTCATGCTCTGATACACCTGGGGGTGAGACACTACCGTGAGACTTGCCAATAGAGGGAAGAGGCTCTCTTTACAGAAGAAGTCGAAGGACAAACAATCAAAGCAGCAACTATGCC
>JAODVN010000005.1:258913-276344 GCA_025434125.1 Chologaster cornuta
AGAGAGAGAGGGAGAGAGAGAGAGAGAGAGAGAGAGAGAGAGAGAGAGAGAGATGTTTAGTTTGTTATGCTATCTGAGGCTTTTGTTTTTAAATCTATGCTTTTGCTAACCCTGAAAAAGACCCAATGCCTGGAAGTGAATCATTTCGTAAAGCCTCCAGTACCATTTGCAATAATTGGAACACAGAGTGCAGTGAAACAAGTACACCACTAGAAGGCAAAGCTCTATTGGAAATCAGGCGCCTGTGTAAAAGATGCTATTCATCCTCTGTGTGGAAGAGGCTACTCCCTCTGCAGAGCAGGGAACGGGGAAGATTCGGAAAGAGGCTTTTCTGGGGGGCGAGACGTGAGAGTCCTGCTCAAGGCCAGCTTTTCCCCTGATAATTGTGTCGGAGAGAGGAAAGAATCCCTGAGACAGCAGGAAACGTATGCCAATGGGGAGTTAAGCTCAGCACCATGACTACCTCCATTTAACAAGCTCTCCTTCACTGATCCCTGTGTTATGTTTGGCACGGAAGCATTTCAGCCACTAGAAACCCATTTGGCACACTTACCAAAATGATATTGAAAGCACTTTTAAAGGCTAAAAACGGCAGAAGAGCTTTTTTAGTTTGAACTGTGTTAAGGTTCTAACCAGTCCACACATTTCAGATGTAATAAACGCAATAATGATCATAATATTATCAAGTATAGTTTTTTTTCACACAAAACAATCCATCTGAAACTTGTCTTTCATGCGGTTATAATAATAATGCTTATAATGACTTAGCCTTGACAGAAAAACAAGCATTTCTCATCTAAGTCAACATACAGTTCGTGTGAAATGTCAGTTTGGATTTGAAATGTTTCCCGGGGCAACATGTGCATTAAAAGTGACATTAGGTTAAAGCCATTGGGGCAGATTCCTTGCATAGGGTTACGCTCTAAAAGATGACCACATTGGGAAAAATATAATAAAAGAAAAGAAAAAAACCACACAATGAGAGCAAGAGTGGAGGGGGGTAGGACGATGCCAACAAGAACACCACAAAGACTCCAACAGCCACAGAGAGGATTTTAAAACCAACACTCCTGCCCTTTTAAATCTCCTGAGGGAGTGGAGGAGCCATCTAATATTCTGAGAGAGTGGCTTATGCTTATGTATTATGAATAAACGTATTGATTACCAGGTTGATCCTACTGGCGTGTGACATCTGACCATAACGACTCACAGAACAAAGGGAAGTAAATCTCAAAAGAGGTCATGAGAATAATTTCACGTGAGCAAATATTTATTGGGAAAAGTATCACCCTCCCTGGTTTGAATTTAGTGCACACAGAGCTCACTGAGTTGAGCAGCGAAGGAAGCAATGAGTCTACTTGCTAGAATTCACTATATGTATCCATTTAGAGCTGTGAGAAAGCACGCCTGGAAAGAACTCGCTCCATCCGCACGGAGGAGTGTTTTGTTGAGATCTGAGTAATCCTCTCTTTGTCATATGGACGCATCACAAAGCTGTTTTCCATGTTTCCCCTTGCTCATTCTTCACGAGCTGGGTGTAAATGAATAACACATGTGGCTCGGGCCGCAGAGAAGCACTGGTGAGGCTGGAACTCCAGTCCTGCCGACATTAATCCAGGCCCGGCCTTTGCCGTATCCCGGACTGCACTTCCTCCTGCCTGGGCTCCGGACGGACGCGGCCCCTGGGGAGTGCCTCGGCATCTGGACTTGGCTCCAGCTCCCTTTCCCAGGGAACAAGCGCTCCCTTCACAGCGCCACCGGTGTGACCCAGCACCCTCAGACCCCCCCTCTCCCCTATGGCCGGCTCATATCCTCACAGAGAGACGTGATACCGCAGGATTCTCAGGACAACTCAGGATCCACAGTAAATCCTTAAAGCTCCTTAGTTTACATACATGTGTCACTTTATAGTTTGACTGTGCTTTATGCAGAGTCTCACTACTGGCTGTGCTGTTCTACGGCACACAAAAATAGCATATGTCTGGAAAGAAAGGCAGATTTATGCCGATCTCTGAAAGCTTTACGGGTACGCTTTGTTTCTGGGACTGCCCTCGTGGTTGAAGCCAGCATCATGAACACTAACTGACTGATGTGCCCGTGTGCTCTTGGATTGCTCTACTCCTCCCCCTATAGCACTCACAGGCACACACACTTACAGGAAAGACATTATACTATCTATACTAATTGTATAATACTAGGGTTATTCACACTGAACTTGACAATTTGTTCTAAAATCATTATTTCTGTAGCCATACCTCACTCACTGCTCAAACATTAGATAGTAAAATATCTTTATTGTTTTGACTATTCTCTTTTCCAAAATTCCTAAATTATCAGTCTGTATCTCTGGCCTGATTCATGGTTTATTTGGATAAACGGCATATCACATCACTGCACATTCACATGTCATCCTTGGGTTAGTGCTCTAACCAAAAAATGCGTCTCTATATAAGGTATCATATCACGTAACATAAACACAAATATTAAGTGTGTCTTTAGTAGCCCAACAGTTTTTCATGGCAAATACTTATTCCAGCACAGACAGTGTTCTGAACTTAAAACTATATTTATTTCTATATTAACGATATAATAAGTAGGTTACGTGTGGCTTACATTATCACACAAAGAACCAGCGACACTGTTTGTGCAATAACGTTGGGCGGGGGGTTGGTGTGGTGCCTTATACGTGCATATCTCCCCAATCATAACAAATCAGCGATTTAACCCCCAGCACCGGGCTAAGCAGATTACTGTCATTTTCCACCACTTGTCCCTTGTAGCTAACAACCTCCAATTAGCAAATCCCGCTGCACATATCTGCAGCCTGACAGGGAGCCACCATGACAAGCAGATACATAGAAGTCCTGTATGTTAATCTACCACGCTCTGGCAATCTGTGTCATCATCAAGACTTGGAGGGGAAACATGTATTCATAGGAGCCGCAACGCAGTCAAATTCCTGGGCAAACAGCTTCACATTGTTCCTTGCTGTTTTAGACAAGGATGCCTGGGAGCAAAGAGAGGTGGCGTTCACATGAGCAGTGTTCGTGTGTGATTGCTACATTATCAGCAGAAAAGAGAGTCTACGCGACATTATTTTGGTGTGCCGAATGGGTCCAATTAAATCTCGTCAGAGAATACACTATCCAGTCATTTGGCCTGTCCTGAAAATGAAGCGAAACTGCAAAAATACTTGGTTTGATTCTGTAAGGTGGCAAATAATCATGTTAAACATGCTTTAATAACCGTGTAGCCCACATTGTGAAATATACGTCTCAAACATACGCATGTTCATATTGAGAGGTGAATTCATGGATTCTAGAGAAAGATTGATATTTTAACTTAATCAAAAGAAAAACACCTCTCCCTTCAGTGCCATTGGATGCTTTCTCTGAAGCCCCGCCCCCTAAAATGGACTCGCATTTCCAAGACTGGGATTGTGTTGTTTGGTGCGGTCTGCACCACATTGTTTGTGCTGCTATTTACAGAACCAAGGCTATGTAGAAACACCAGCTTGTTTTTTTAAGCCTGCACAGAGAACTTGCATGCGAGCAGATATTCAGTTAAAATGACAATAGGCTTACAATCGCTGACTACACCTTTAATACAGCCATGCAAGGCAGGCAGTGGGATAGCAACTATGCAGTGAGTCCTCACCTGCCGTTGAGACATCTTGAAGTGCATCCCTGCTCCAGGCTGGGAGAGGGTCTTTGGCTGCAGACACAAGGACCCAGACACAGGGATCTGTGGGCTGGGGTAGTGGAGTGCTGAACGGGCCTGGTTCTGACCAGTGGACGTTGACTGCTGCTGATGCTGCTGCTGATGCTGCTGTTGCTGCGGCTGCTGTTGCTGCGGCGATGCCTTGCTCAGCGGGTTGGTCATCATGGACATGGGCTGACCCACCGGGTGTGGTGCTTTGGGGCTGAAGTGCAAGGTAGGCTTGGTGCTCAACACCTTCATGTCTAAGTGACTGGAGCCATTGAGCCCATTGGACTTGAAGAGACAGTTGTTGAGCCCTTTGCTCTGGGTGACCCTCTGTTGATTCAGAGGGTTCGCCACCTTGTCCTGTGGGAAGCTGCTGCTGCTCAAGGATGGGCTCCAACTGCTCGTCTGGTGGTGCAGCATGGCGTTCGGCTGCTGCTGGTTTGCCGCCATCTGCTTCAGCTGCTCGGCGTGGGACACTTCTGGCCAGCACGGCATGGCTCTGGGGTGCCCCGTCTGGCCTCCAGCCTTCTGCGCTGACGCCGAGGTCCCGCTCAGCGTGAAGGCGGGTCCGGCCGAGGCCGGTCGCAGCTGAGGCGAGCCGCAGTGCGCCTGGCCGAAGTCCGGGGAGTACTCTGTCTTGATCGGCTTGTCCAGAGGGGAGCACATGCCGCCAGACGCGCCCGCCGAGCTTGGACGGCCCAGGTCCAAGCCGAAGGCGTCGTCCTGCTTCAGCATCTTCTCAAACTCCAGGTCGTTCAGCGACGGGACCGACTTGGTCAGCTCGTCGAAGAGATCTTGGAGTTCCGGGTCGATCTGGCCGCCGCCTTCATCTTTGAAGTCGAACATCATCTCTGCGGATGACTGGCCACAAGACGGCACCTCCATGGGTTCTTTCTTCATCTCTTTCAGGGTCATGTTGAATATATCAGAGTCCACACCGTGAGGTCCCATGTAGTTCTTTCTGTGCAGACCACCGGGCATGGCTGAAGAGCCAGGTAGAAGCTGTGGATTGTTGTGACTGCAGGGAACGCGTCCAAGGCTACCGGTGTCCACGCGGATGCGTTTGAAGTCTGAGCCGGGGAGGCTGCAGGACAGGCCATTCTGCTTGGAGGGGTGTCCCGGAGCTTGGCCCTCGATTTTCCTTCGCAGAGATCCCTGAAGCTGGGAAAACAAAAAGCTTATGTGAGAAACTTGCATGCACAATATGTCACTACAAAGTAAAGCAGTTCACTGCTCGACAAATGCAAAGTCATACTCTACTCATATTATAACATCATAAAACTAAAAATATGTATATAATATAATAGCTAATGGTTTTGACATAAAATTCTATTCCTGACTGTCCGAAAGAACATTTCTCTAACTGTAGTTATGGCTGTTCATGTAAAAGATGGCTTTCAAGTTGTGAACCAATTAAAATTTTGATGATGCATTTGGGTATATCAGCACTAAAATGTGCTGTACACTCAATTCAAAGTAGGTGCATGTAAATTAATTCAATTTCAAATTTAGCTTGAAGGCTCGAAGACACAGCTCACTTGAGCAACCAGTAAATTTTAGTAAGGAATGGTTTTATAATATATTATATGCAATAGTCAAGATTTTATTTCACAAAAATGTCTACTGCAGTAATATGGTTAAGGCCAAGGCATATGTTCCAAATGCATGATGTAATCATAAATCAAGCAATAATCATATTAAGCCATGCAAGATGGACTGCATGGGTTGATATGCATGCACTTTCGTAACATGGCCCAGACTATATATCACAAGTATTTATACTGTATATGCAGACCAGCAGTTTCCAAATGCTGGAACAGCATTAGGAAAATCAGCCTGTTATAAGGCAGTGTGAGCAGTCAGGATGGGCTGAAAGGATATTTAGCAATACGATACAGTCGACAGACCACAGAGAATAGAATAAGGCCTTTGTCTGTTTCCATCATTTGCATAAATTATATTTTCCTCCATTGTGCCTTGAAGTTCCCCTCTGTGTTTGAAGAATCTATTTAACATGCCGGTGCAGATATCTCACTACCCTCTATCTTATCCAAACATCTTTGTTTAGGCTCTACATTAATGATGTCACAGATAGGGCTAAAAACATAATTTCTTTTAGTTAGAAATGTCAGTAACCTGATGGATAAATCTCAGCAATAGTCACATCTGACCATCTATTAATGTGATGCCAGTGAATACATACAGTAACTTCACTTGAACACCAACCCAGGTATCACAGAGGGGTATTGGAGAGTTACGGATTACACCGCGGGAACAAATTGGGAGTCATTTCCACCTGCTGACACACATCACATTAAGATGATTTATAGCCCAAGGGTTGTGAGTGATTTCTGTAGTTTCTAGTAGCGCATTTATGCTCCGTTCATCCCTGCATTCTCGCTGTTAACACTTTGTACAGTTGTTTTGAAATACGATGCTTTTCATTGTCAGGGGGCAAATTTCTCTGTGACTCACCGTGCTTCTATTTTGAGAGCCGATGAGCTTGTTTCAACTAACAGTAGAATCATTAAAATGATGGTGATAATGTAATTAACTAATAGGGTGGTGTAGAAGGGGTGACATATTGGATTTTTGTGTTCCTGTGCCCTTGTAAACTATAGTATGTAGCCTACATTGCCCAAAAGAAAGCAACGGTAGAATGAATCCCAGTGACTTCAAACATAAAAACCATCTAGGCAATGATGTAATGGCATACTAGATGGATGATGTAGACTTTAAAGAAAGAAATGCTGGGAGATGCAAATGTTTTTGTTCCGATGTAATACGTAAACTCTCCTACAGTATAAGTAACCACTCTTTTTAAAAAGCCAGACTGTTAAACATAGGTATCCACAACAGCTGTTTTTCTTCAAATGCCGAAGCAGGCAGTCATTCTAATGTGTGTAACTTAATACACATTTTCTCTGGTTCCAAAGAGCTCTTTTTAGAGTGTCAGAGCACAGCCAGAAGTATTGCTGATGGTTCAAGCCACTGTCTGTGAAAGTACACCATAAATAATGGACAAGGACAGTGGATATTTTGTGAGACTGGATTTCGTCACTGCTGTTATGCCCTCACAAAATGGAACACAGGCTACAGTGTTTAAACTCTAACATGGCTAAACTATCTTTACCATTACTTTACGTTTAAATGATTCTATATTCTTACGTTAAATTATTATTGTTTTCTTCTGTTCTTACCATTTTGATATTTCGCTTTACTACAGTATGCTGAAGATAATCAGTATTATTAATCAATAAATACAATTCAGAATACATGAATGACATCACAAATCATAGCACATAGCTACAGTTATTGTCTTGCTTTCTTGCTTGGTATACAAAAGCAATGGCCTCAAGCTGGCCTGAAATCCTCATGACAGATCTCCAAGTGATCTGAAAATAGATTTTTTGATTAACGTTTAATGAGCTTAGAAGCTCTGGATCGCTTTGAAAGTGACTCCTACAAAATGAGCGATGTGAGCACATGCAGATCTGACCTCACAATATCCAACATACAGTAGACCGTCAGATATGTAGCATGTTATCTTACTTTGTCTAATCAAAATATTCTCCCGTATGAAACAACCAACCCACATTGACAACATGCAGCGAGCATTCCTTGGTGAGTTTTAACAGGTTTGTGTCTTGATGATGCAACTAGGATTGTTTTCCACTCAATACAAAGACGGAGAGAAACCAGAGGAGTATGCTTCTGGGCGGATATGCCTTCTGGCATACATTATCACATTAAATGTGATAATTAATGTGCTTACTCCAGAAGATAACATAAGATAAAATATTGCATATGATTGGTATTTGGTTAACAAAATATATATTCTTCCTAACCTTTATTAGCTTCCAATGTTTCTCAAAACACACTTCTACTGCAACAACGACCCATAAGTGCTCAAAGTGCATCCAAATATTCCTTAGGGCTCTCTTGGTGGTGGTGCTTTGAAAAGCATTGTAGACGCAGACAAGGTGGGAGGCAAAAAAATTACCAGCTGGAATATTTTATCCCAAACCTCAACATGTGGATTTAGAGCACACTAGTTTAACCTCAAGCAGTGAAAGAACTATTTGCAAAGTAACCGTCCAAGTCCTGCCTGTTGTGTGTTGTGGAGACCTGACCTTGGCCATGTCAGCAGAGGCTATCTATTCCTGCGGGCTTGTAAGGGAGGATGCAAGCCTCTGTGCTCACTGCTAGTGTGTGGATCTGAGCAGCATGCTGACACTAAACACTGTGGATGGGGCTCCGGGTGAGGTACACACACACACAAACACACACACACACATACTACTGGTTCCATCTGTCAGGCCTGTGGCAAAGCCCACAGAGACATACATTTTGGAAGTATGTGTTGCAAAAAGGGATAGTGTGAGTGTGTGTGTTTCTACACAAATATCAATGTGATTCAGCTCACCAACTTTTAATCTATTCACCAGAGTCCTTAAACATGTTGTAATGTCCTCCCACGAGAGTTAGAATCCTTCTCCTCTACGCATTTGACAAAGAAAAAAAGGGCTTCAAAATAAATAAATAAAAACTAAAAGCAACTATTGTGTTCCTAGGGAGACATAATATTTATGCGGTTGTGCAGGTTGGGAGCCATTGTTTTGAATGGGATTGTATCTTTATTTTGCCTGATAGCATATCCACCGTCAATGATCCGATGTAGATATACTGTGTTATCTGATGCTATCTTTAACAGACAAACACAGTGTTTAATACAAATTAAATGGAGAATTTCCAAGCCATTCCACTTAAACGCAAATATATTGTAGTTAAAGAATTGAAAAATATATTCAATCATTATGCATTGGGTATGGTAAAGAAACTGAATGCTACAGTATACAATGAGCATGAACCCTTTTATGAACATCAAGTCAAATCGGGTCATTGGGACATTTGATAGTTTGTTTGTTTTGACTCGGCCTGGCATTATATATATACTAGGCCTACAGAGGCCTAGGTTATATTAAAGCAATTAATTCCACAAACTTAATAGCCATCAAAGTGTGTGGTGTATTATTAAACCATAAAACCTGGGTAACTGAACAGCGGCTTTAGCCTCAAAGCCTCATAATGATTGTGACGTTGAAACAGTAGATACATTGCTAGCTACTGTACGGAAACAAACAACTATGATAGAAAGCTTAGGAACACTTAGCGAGGCACATGCACACTTCCAACTGTTGTGTTGAGTGGTTTCTTTACTTCTCCCCCTTTAGTCAATCAATATACAATATCCTTATGAATTGAATATTTGGCACAAATCATTTCTATCATTCTGACTACACACATTACAAGTAAAATACAAGTAACTCAGGTTCATATAGAAAAGTATTGGGGGAAAGATAACATAATTAGTCCCCACATTAAAGATATACAGCAACCTCCAATTTCCCCTAATTGGATATCTACGGTATTAACAGGTTATGCTCTGAAAACAATGAGGGACACCATGTCTCTCTGCGGTTTATGTGGCATTACGGCTGCTCAGGGACAAGAGCCTGGGTTTGCGGTGTGCTTCCCTAATCAGGTTGGAGCGTGTTGGGACGTAGCAGCACACTGCAGAGGTGGGCTACTTTTGGCTCTTCAGCACTTTGGATCCCCACACTTCCTGACACAGTTGTATTAGATTGAGGCTTCCCTCCAGAGAGATGCCAGGCTACAGCAGGATGGGGGAATGCATCGGCAGAAAGAGGGAGGGAGGCAGTTTTTGTGGCAGCCTCTGGGAAATTGGGAGATAGGCTATGATAAGAGCCCCTTTGAAGAGAATCATCCATTGTGTTTACGGAAAGCCTCTTTTTTCCTCTCTATGTATGGTTAGTCAATGTAGTTCAGCTGCAATGTTTCCGTGTAGGATAGACTCTTGACCATATTTTTTTATAAAATGGATACAGACATATTGTCACCCTGGTTGTAAACACTTTGGCTTTTTCAGTGCCTCAAAAAGGAATTCAAATAGAGGCCATCATTTCCAATAAGTCCCAAGATATAAGACTAGCCACAGTATGACATGCTTCTTTGTTTTCCGAACAAAACAGACTCGAGTTCAGTGTGTTGTCCCGAGGCTAAGGAGACTGCAGGAAGTATTGCTCTGAAAATATGTATGGCCCATAGAAGAAAATATGTTGGGCCCCTCCTGGAAAAAAAAAGAAAATACAAAGAACAAGCAGTGTTGCTATCTCTGCAGTCACTGTTCACTGAGCACTTAGCCCAATACAATGCTGACAGGCCAGAACGAGGATTTAATAAGAGTTTAAATATACTGTACTCTTCCCAGTGAATGTGACAAATAAGTGGGTAAACATAAAGGATAGCAATCCCTATTTATATTTCAGAAATGATGCATTAAAATGCTTAAGGAGCATCTTTATCTTATTTATTACAATGTGCAAAACCCACGATAGGATGGTGTATGCCATTCTCTCAGATTAATTTATTTATGTGTTAGACTTACAATACACACTTGACCTTTATGTAACCAGGATTGTCAATGACACCCTGATTGGAAACGCCTACTTGATATTCGACGTTAGCGCACATCGTATGCTTAATATCTTTTGTCAGGTACTGCGTTTCCCCGAGCCATGTATCTCCGTGGTGATCCCCTGCAAGTGATCTTAGGATCTGCCGTGGGATGGGTGCTGGGGTATGGTGTCAATATAGTCTTAAATCACGCTCGCAGAATGTTGTGTTGAGCACACACGAACACAGTCGAGTGCACAGAATGTTCATTTGAACACGCATTAAGACGCGGGCGTCGTATGTTGAGTGTGCTGAAATCAACACGAGTTGAGAGGTTAAGGCCAAACCATGATTGCAATGTCACAAGAACTGAAATAAAGCTGCTCAGATCTAAACCTCTGCTCTTTTGAAATGAGAAGTATGATACTGTTACAATAGCCTACCTGTACGGTACAGCACTGTAGTCTACTGGGTATGGTTTTACTTCACATTTGATATAATAGTGCGTTTATTCACATTCATAGGCTGCAGTGTTTATATGGGCTAGTCGATGTCCCTCCGAGTTTCAGCCAATTCCAGAATTGGCCAGGGCCATTGTGAGCACTACCTGTTAGCCTATCTGATCAAATGAAGCTTCTGCATAACATAGCATTCAATAGTGCGAGCGCGATTTGTGAGACTATATTGACGCCATACTGGGGGCAGGTGGTGGTGGGAGGGAGGGGGGTGCTGTCAAGCCATCAGCATCATTGCAGTCAGGCAGGTCACCGCCATGGCGCTGACAGGCCGTCACATCATATCACCCGCAGCACGCGGCTCACCCAGCTCCTGATGTCGTCTCACATCCCGCCCCTTTCCCTCACAGCACCATTCTACCACATTCACTAGGTATATGACCACTGGCTCCTTGCTGGACTAGGGGCCATTCAATGCCCTCCATAAGCACCTAAATGTAGGGCTTGTCTACTAAACTACACTGTAAAAAGAAACATTGTAAAAAAAGACTTTCAGGCAGCAGCTGCAGCGCCAGAACATTTCCGTAAAAAACAGGAAAATTCTGTCAACTTCATTTTGACAACTTTTCACATCAAAAGCTATTTGTGTTGAACTCCACCCAGGGCAGAACCCCAAACTCAATGTTACACCACCACTAACCCTAACAACAACAAAACATAACCTGTTGTGGTGCAGACGCTTATTGACATGCAACTGTAGTGCTGCAGTAGTATAATTGGATGTGTGACTTCTTACTTCTCAAGCTGGCCATGGCCCGTGATTGGTCGCTCAGTCAACAGTTTAAAAGGGACATACAAAAACCGTAGCAATACAGTACATTTGTTTTTCAGTTATCTTTGAGAGCATGAATCTAATGTAATGACGAGACTAGATTTGTGTGGTTGGAAATGTCTTGTTTAAAAACTACGAGAGCACCTCTGCTAGGCTGACACTGATCAGTGTTAACTACTGTTTGTGCATGCATAGTTGTGTTTTAAGAATGAACAGTGAGGCAGGGGAAAAATATAGTATGCCTCTAGCACAAACCAAAAAGCAAGAGTACAACATCAGAGCACAAACCATATTCTGAATGTGACATTCTCGGTGTGGTGTTTGGCGTGAATGTCCTGTTCTTACGCATGGACCTCAGTCATTGTTTCAATTAGAAACCACTGACAAATTTCTCCTCAGCGAATGGCACTCTTTATTGCCATGACTGAAAAGAGAAGGATTAGAGGTGAATGAAGAAAGACCTCCCATTATTTTGTGGTTCCTGTGTTGGTCACAGTTGAAACTACAGGGCTTATCTGTCAGTGGCATATATACGCTGTAAGCTGCTATTCTAGCTCAAAGGGCTTAATTTAGTGGTAACACAGACTTACATTCCTATTGGATAAACACTTTTGGCGCCAGGAACACCCAGTCTCATCACTTGTTATTTTGTTCCACGTCTATGGTGCTGTGCACGCCGCATCCAACATGACGAGACACAACGCACGGACCGCAATGACATGTGCATGTATGTGAACGTTGTCAGGAGGTTGAGAGGAAAGAAATCATTTTCAGTCTGGGAGGCAGCTTGAGTGTGTAGGCGTGGGCAAGATAAATCAGATTTTAACCCATATTTTAAATACTAAGAGGAAGAAATAACAAATGTGATAAACACCAGGGGTCACTGTGAGCATGTCAACAAAGCTAGCGTAGTTAAGTGAGTTGTATTATTCATTTGAATTCAGACTATTAGGGCTAGTGATTTATAACACCAGAGGAGGTAAAACAGAAATGAAATGCATCTTAAGGCAGTTGAGAAAGAGGAGTTAGCCTTCTGTGTAAGTTTAATCATTTGTTTTGTGGCCTGTGTCATGCCCCACACATGGGTCAATGGAAATAGTGCTCTTCTAACACTTAACCTAAATGCCTATGTGCTATATCTTTTAAAGCCATCTATGCTTCTAATGCATGAAATATGTAACATGGCTCTAATAAAATAATAATGGATCCCCACTAAAGCAAAGGATCAGGATATCTAGAATGTTAATACCCATATATGGTCATTTCCACACAGCAATAAGCACCTTTTTCCAGGCAAGCGTCAAACACAAGGCCTACCTCATGCCACAGGAAAAGGCCCATAAGCAAGTTCCTTTCCTGTTTTCAAAGATGATTCCTATGGCACGCAGAGCCATTTCCTGCTGCCCATTTCACCATCCACAACATCTGGCTGCTCCTCAGTGTGCAGCTGCAGCAAGCTGCGAGCCAACAGTGCCAGTGTTGAATTGAGCAACAGTGCTTAGCCATTCGTCTAATGTCACTGACCGACTACAGAAAGAATGCTGTTGTGGAGCAAGACTGGACAGCCTGTGTGTTCAAGGTGCAGTGCTCCATTACTGGCAGACCACTCACAGGCTAAACATTGGCTACTTACTACATACAGCTCCAAGATCTTCCTAGACGCTACTATTGTGATTGGAAACCAACTGATGTGAGCTATATACCGTTACCAACCAGGCTGCAGGCCTAAATCATGAATTGATATTCGTCGATATCTGATGTAACTGCAGAAATATACTCCTCGAGCAACATTGCTGTGGTGGAACAAGGATCCATTTTATATCCCGTGGGAAATGCAGGCTGAGTGGTTCCTGCTGTGCTACTGTAATGCTGCGTCTTTCAGCTAGGTCTGGATAAGCCTCCAGCTATTAGACAAGGGAAACACATTTAGAATTATAAAGCACTTCAATTTACCCAGTACATAAACAAAAGAATACACTGATGGAAAATCGGTATACTATGTTTGTATGTAACATTGGGACTCCCGATGTTTGTTTTTGATTAAAGGGTTGGGATAATGAGTGTAAAATGAGTGGTGGTACTATAATATATATATATATATATATATATATATATATATTGTATTGTATTGTACTCATTTTATATTGTTTTCAATGACATTGTAGTGTGACGCACTTTGTGTTACATGAATTTGTATGAAAAGTGCTATATCAATAAAGATTGATTTATTGATTGATGTTTATTTATATTTTATTATCATGTACACAAGTAGATAGGCAGATAGTAAAGTAGATAGTTAGATTGGCAAGTAGATAAGTAAATAGGCAAGCATGCACAAATCTGTGAAACTTCCAGATGTCGGAACACGCCTTAGCTACTGTAGTTTGGTTAGAAAAAGAACAGTTGTGGGAATCTTGTTTTAACTCCCACTCTATCGACTCTGACATTCCAAATAAGGTCTGTGTAGACCGGTGCTGGCAGGGATGGACACACACAGAGGACCACAGAGCTCAACTTTAGCCAATAGCAGGGAGACTGGGGGATCACGGTTCACAACATGTGTGACCCCTATAATTTTTATCAGCCTGCAAATTCCCAGAACAACACAAACAAACCATCATTTAGACAAATACCTTACAGAATTATATCGGGACGGTACAATCAGCGAAAATGCAATACTTAATTCAAATACTTGTGTGTCTTTCTTTCCATATGCCTGAGACCTAAATATTATTAATCTATGGACGGAGTTGCAGTCATGACAGTACCGGGACTAGTGGAAGGAATAGTCAGAGTGTCAGTTTTAAGGACTGGTAAATGAGACGTCTCGCTGGCACTGGCATTGCGTTCCCACAGAGCAGTGCCTCATACAAAGAAGCCCTGCAGGTGCTAAGCTCAACACAGCGTGGGATACATGCTCTCACAGTAGCAGGGAGAGTTCAAGGTTGCGGCGTGTAGCCTGTGTCTCCACATGTCGTTGCATGTAGGCCACTACAGTGATTGCTTGCCTTCAGTCGCGGGCATTGTGAATCAGCGCTTTAGGACTTTATGCATGTCACAGCTGGTGAGGAAGACAAGCGTGCTCTCCGGTAATCTCTCGGAAAAGTGTCTAAAAAAAGAAGACTTTCCTATCCATTGTTTAAGGGAAGGTTACAAAACAACCATTATTTCAGCCAGCCATAAGCTTAGCTTTAGACTTTTTTTTGTCAAATAAAATTAAAACTATGATTAATTAAAACAGGTTTTGAAAATAATAAAAGCCCACAAGTGACTGTGGCATACTGTACACTGTACCACACCTTTTGTTTTCACAACAGACAATTAATTAACCCCATAATAGGTTCTGGTCAAGTAAACACCCTGTCCATTGCTTGAGATGAGCCTCTCATTTGGTTAAAGTTAAGTCCAAATAATGGTTTTGCGGTCAATCCGCATCAGGAAGCATCTAAATATGATTTTAATGCTTTGTATTCATGATAAAGTACAGCAACAAGTAAGTGTTAAATGACCAAACAAAGAAAGGATGTACTGTACCCTCAAACACTCAAACAAGGCTAGCAAGGCCATCTGGCTATCATCACTATATCTGCTGAAGGGGGAGGTCTAGAAGACCCTGACCAAAATCCCTCCAAGCAGTTTGTATGCTGAAGCACACTAGTAGCCTGCAAGGGCATGGACAGTTCAACTGTCTCAAATAAACTGGACAGATAACAGTGACGCTAACAGATGAAGAAACCGGACCTGGAAAATGTAAAACAAAGATGGCTTATGGTCAGCTACAGTGAAGGTGTCTCTAGATTGACATGCAGAACAGATGGTTTATGGTTAGCTACAGTAAAGGTGTCTCTAGATTGGCATGCAAAAAAGTCAGAATACAAACACAAACAGTGCACCCCATATACAAATACAGTCATTTATATATGGCCATTGGACCTTAGTTGTGCTATAGACTTGCATTTAATGGTTAGCCAAATACTAACAACCATGCTTGCTATCAGAACAGACGGCATCCTTTCGGTAAGGCAGGAAATGTCTAAAGTGTAAGCATTAATAATGGCATATTATAACCACATAACTCACAAATAAACCTGTCTAAAAGTTAACCTTAGGCTAATTTCCTATTAAATGATCCCAGGTACACATTTAAATGACCTTGACATTGTGTATTAGAGCCTGTGGCAAATGCAAGGAGATGTAGCCTACGTGACCGGTGTAAGCTGCACAGCTATTGGCCACGATCACAGCTATATTCTGCCAATAACGATAGTTTCTAAAACATCCTTTTGGTGCAGATTAAGCAGCCAAATGATTTATCAGGCAACCTCTAATAGGGATGCTCAGCCTCCTCAGCAACATGATGTAAGGCACTCTTAGAACCATTCCATTTCAACTCCCATAGAAATGCATTACATTGCTTTATTGCTCTCTTTGATATATTCTAAAATATGTGATAGTCTGAATTACGTCACTAAGGGTGCAAATCAAAAGAACTTTTCTAATCACATGGAATAAATAAACCAGCAAAATAGAGAACATTTTAGATTATATACAGTGACCGGCTGCTTACATTTAGAAGGAAAAAAGGGAAAATATATTTGCACAATGAAGGGGGGGGGGGGGTTAAATGATTTTTGACCTTTAAGGTCAATAATAGTTTCTTTTCTTTTTTTTTGCAACCAAGTAAGCCTACTAGCACCACACTGCACTGTCTGTTTTATCACGTTATACACTGTTATTAAAAATGCTACTCAAACAAAGACATCTGGCTATAGTGTCAACAAAATGAGCATAGGGGAGCTACATTATACTGCTGTCACACTAAATGACAAACTGTTGGGTCAAGGCTGTACATACTATCTGCATTTCCATCCCAGGATATGATATTTGGTTTAGGCGGAAGAGATTAGCTTGCTTGCTTGGGTAGATCTCACGGCTCAGCTGGCAAGACATTCATTCATGGCCTAGACAGCTGGTTTTTCCCCTAGCTATGACTACTTCGGGTAAAACACACCAAGATGATGATTCAAACCCAGCCAAATGCAGGCTAATTAGGGAATATCCTCTCTGTTGCTATGGGAATTAATTAAGTGAAAATGAAGACGAGGCAAGAATTTTATAAACACAATGTCAACATTTTAATTGTGAAAAAAATAAGAAAAAAACTCATAGAGTTGGCTATATTTCATTAATTTGTGCACTCGAACATTACACAGAAATATGTGTATTGTTTATACAATATATCTGTTGATATTGGGGAAAAAAGCTTATAAAAAGTATATGATTTGGTAAAGTTTTAAAGCTGAAATAATGAATATGTAAATGTTTCGTGAATGCATGAATTAGCATGCGTGAATTATCAAGACTTAATACAGTCTGAACTATGAGCATTACATATGCAATAGCCATCCCATATAGGATTTCTGCCCATCAAAGGCTGGTAAGATAAACACTACCTACTGAAAAGTAACACTGATTTCATGCGACAGCACTGCGTGTGCCTCAGTTACGTTAATAAAACCGTTAAACCATGCTTGTCCATGCAGTGCTGTACCACAGAGGACCGTGTTGTTATTATGGCATAATAGAAGCCTTTTGGTTGCCGGATGTGGGTGAAACATCCAATAGATTCTAAAAAAAGCCAAGGAAGGAAATTGGGGGTGGGGTGGCAGCAAGCAGCAACGGGGGTGTGGTGAAGTGGGAGAGAAAGGAATGTTAGCTTGCACTCTCTCTTGCCTCGCTCTCACTCGTGCTATCGTGCATACGTACACATAATACCCCTAATTTCTCCGTAGCAGCTATGAAAATAATTCGGCATTTTGGCAGCTCTATGCACACGGAGGACAGGAAAATTAACTGTTACATTTCTAAATTATCTATTTTTGTCCTGTCTTACGGGACAGGTACACACAAACTCTCTCTCTCTCTCTCTCTCTCTCTCTCTCTCTCTCTCTCTCTCTCTCTC
>JAODVN010000005.1:336554-347317 GCA_025434125.1 Chologaster cornuta
GCGACAGGCTGAATCCCACTACAGACGGAAAGGATACCCTACAAAAGTTCACAAATGAGTGTTCCAAGTATATTACAAATATTTACCCAAAAATTGTTCTCACTGGAAACGAGGTGTGCACTTTAATATCGCAGTTATAAATAGCTAATTCCAAAGCATGTTGGTTTTTTTGTATACAGAAATAGCCTCCACATGAAGTATACTTTAAACAGCACGAGAGCTCGTCAGCGTTGTGCAAAGCCACGTATTTTGGAAGCATGCCTCGGCCTTAAATCGCTGCTCTACGTACCACTTAGGCCCTCGGACAGCTCCACCACGTATTTAGTGATTTCTGCACCACCGTCATCTCTTGGAGGTTCTGAAAAACACCAACAATAGAGATCAACCACCTTGCCATGCATTTCATCAACGCTCTAACTGCTGCTGTCAGGTGCAAGTATGCAAATGCTGTGTCTGAAACTGAACAATGTAGATTGGCTTTTACTAGCAAATTAAACACACACACCTAAGTACTTACAACCACAATTGACATCAAACTAAATGAATGTGATTGGAAAACAAGGTATTCAAAAGGTATTGAATTAAATATATAGTAAATAGAATACAATAAACTGTATGAAAACTTAGGAGCTGCTGAAAGAGTCCTACTTTTGGGGCTCTGACCCACACATCACCACACAGTCCAGGCTGTGCAGTGACACTAACCTCTACTGAGGCCACAGCTGCAATGCTGGCTTTAGTTTGCATATGCTACAGTGAAACTCTCCACGACCGCAGTGAACAATACCAGCTGCAGCCCTGAAGCCCTGGGACACACTGCAAGCCAGTTGCACATCTCTTCGTAGATCAAAACCTTCCGCGTTTACATCACAGGCTTTGGTTGCCTAGGTATCCCTCGTATCTTTCCCACTCTAAATGTCTCAGTCAATCTGTCAGTCAACGCTGGTTGCTGCTTCAATTGCGTCGCCAGTCATCGCGCCACGTCGCTTGCAGTGTGCCCGTGGCTTAAGGAGGCGCGGCCAGGAGGGCCTGACGCCTCCCAGGAGTCTCACCCCAGGCCATCCTGAAGCTTGTGGGCAGCACCTTCCCCTTGATCACGGGCCTGCATGGACAGCTGGGCCTGTCTGGGCTGGTGGAGAATTCGGCCACCTGGCTGGGGTTGCTCTTCCCCTCCGTGTTGTACGCCGCCACCTAGTGGACAGGAGGCAACACTGCTCATGTTTGTGTGGAGGGGCTAATTTGTGGGTACAGTCAATAGGTTTTAATAAAAGTAGACATATCAAAATACGCACATATAACTCATTAATTGAAACTACATTCAGCCGTACATTTATCCCATTATTATGGACAGCTGATGGACTGCAAAGATGGTAACGGCCAGAGCCTGCACAGCTTGAGCATCCAACCTGTTGGACTTTTCCAAGTACAGCCTATGATACAAGTGCCGCAAGAATACCCCCCACGCCCAGTACATTTTGACACGCTGCTGCTCAACAAAAGCAATAACGGCAGGTGGTAACGAGGGCCAAGAAGTGCTTCAGAGGCATTAGCATTTCAGCACGGTTCTGCGACGATATGTAAATGTGCCCGTAGGCCTTTGGAGAGAGCTCATACACACACTGTACCAAGACAAGTGCTCATAGCACCCAGCATAGCCCCACACTGCGCTGACAGATAATTGGAAATAAGAGAGCGACTGAGTCCCAAGGGGACATAATAGACATTCACTTCATCTGGGCACAAGAGGCTGTGCAATAAGCTCAATGCCATTTTGTTTGGGTTACACAATGCCCTACGCCACGGCATTTGTTTTGCGCCATTACATCTGCTTGTCCCATCAATACATTTAACGGAAAAGCCAATCATTTTCAATGCAAAAATCTATTCGGATTTTAAAAAGCGCCAGTATGTAATTTCTTCGGCATCGATTGTCCCACAGAAGTGCTAATGATTTGGTTTCAACAGGAAAAACAGGTACGACCAAGCTCCCTGCCCAGACTGAGCGAGCGTGAGTGACAGTTAAATGAAAAGCCTGGCCTGAACCATGAATAAAACAACGGGACAACTGGAGGAAAACACCAAACTACCAGCTACAGGCTAGTGTACAGGGCTGTGACTGGCAGCTCCAGAGCTCTGCAACACAGAGATAGACTTGCTCTAGGCAGGGTGGGGAAAAGCAGGGGGGGGGGGGTGTTCACGTAGCCGGTGGCAGCTCCCTGCTGCCTGGCCAGCAGTCTATGGCACGCGTGGATTAAGGCCGTGGATTACCACCAAGACCAGAGTACACACACACGCACACACACGGGCTCCCTTACCCGAAACCTGTACTTGGTGCTCCTGTGCAGGTTCCTGACGGTGAAGGAGAGCTCCTCACCATCGTAGCTCCGCTGGAAGCCATATCCCTGCGAGGGACAGAGGCAAACAACCAGAGGCGGAGGGAAATTGCTTTGACGTGTGAAAAATAAACACAAAGCCACACGTATAAACGATAGCATAACACCAAACAAACTGCGGTTTTGGGAGGGAAAAAACGCTTGAGGGATTCAGCATGCCCGGTGCGTAATGGCTGTATTGGGATCTTTGGTTTGGTTTTCCACTCCTGCCGGAATACTGCCCGTGTGGCAGCGGCATTGGAGAAACTGTATGACATTTGGGAGAGGCTTTTATCTGAAGCAACTTACATGTAGTGTCTATGCCCTGTAGTTGGACAGGTTATGCACCAACAATATTATATTAAAATAGTTCAGCATGCCTACTACCATGACAGCATATCAAAGTTCCTAATGTTGTAAATACTGAAGTGCTCAATACGTTAGAGCAGAACAGTAAAGTAAGAAGTTAGGACTGAACACTAGCAGGAGGTGGAAAGGCCAAAGGGGGAGGGCCTTACGGAGCCTTCCTCCTCCATTTCCAGTATGTAGTCGATGTCGTCCTCCTTGGGAGAGCCCGTGGGCCTATGCCACTGCACACACAGCCAGGTCACGCCTGTCCTGACCAGCTCCGGGGGCAGGGGAGGGGACGGCACACTGCAGGACGTGAACAGGTCCACCACTTCGCTGAACTCACTGGCAGACGGGCGAGATGAGGAGGAAATGGCAAGAGATGGTGAGAGAGTGACACACACACACACACACACACACACACAGGTGATAAATTAAGAACAAGGCAGGTGGGACCCAAGAAGAATAGCCGAGCACATTTTTTCGATCTGATCTGTCCTCAAGAAGCATCTATATAGTGCCAGGGTTTAGAGCCTCTGGGGGGGAGGGGGGCTGACACCACTGGGCTGAAACCTACCTTATGCCCATGTCATTTTTGGCTGCGAGGCGGAAGGAGTATCTGGAGGCTGGCGACAGCTTTGTTAATCTGTACTGCTTGTAGACCCCGCAGTAGCACTGCTCGTAGACCCCATTGCCCTTCCCCTGCAGAGAACACATAGTGCCTTCAGTTTGAAAAATGAGCTAGGTGACCAAATAATCCGTTGGATGAGTGCGATACGAGTTTCAGTGACAAACAGTACCTCATCCCAATGAAGAATGTAGTTTTGGATTTTGGAACCGTTGTCACATGGAGCCTGAGGACAAAAAGAAGAGAAAAGCCGAAAATGAAAATGGGTATAGCTTCAGAAATATCTGTTAGCCTATCGCACAGGGACACACTAGGTTTACATGGACACTTTTTGTCTTACCGATTTACCTGTTTCCATGGGATGCTACCTGATCGGGTCTGGTGCTTACATATCTAGCTCATAATGTCATCCCCCAGACTTCCATCTTATGAAGACGTGGGTGGTACGCCAATGTGTGCTTGTGCATAACCTAGGGATACGCCTACGTGCGATTTGCGCAGCAGGTCAGGGACAGTTCAAGCTTTCAGGCGAATGCTGCGCATCCTTTTAATGAGAGACTTTAGCAGGAACGGGCTGTACGATGGGGAAAAGCAGTGAAGCAGCGGCATGTGGCGATGCACAATTGTTTTTAAAAGGTCGCTTTACCCCCCTCTTGTCAATTACATAAGACGAACGTTGCCCCAGTCGTAACGCGGGCGACAGCGCATAATGCTCAGCACTTCTCTTTGATGATCAGTGTGTGTGTATGATTTTCAAAGGCTACATAACTCCTCCTCCCAGGGACCTCCCGGCCCAAATGTTTTGGGATATTTGTCAATTTGATAGGTCAGATATTGTTTCCCTACACAAATATGAAACCATGTAGAACCATTCAAATGTTCAGGAGAAGGGGGATTGGATTGGCTAACAAAGACAGCACCTTTCCTCTGACTGTAATAGTAGCGGGGAACACAGATTTGGAAGCTTATGTACTTCAGATATACATTTAAATTTATTGTGTGTTATTTTCACAAATATATATATATGTTTTTGTCCAATAAAAGGGGACATGTGTTTCATAAATTAATAATAACGTTGTGTCATTTTGGTCACCCCTGACCGAACAACACAGGTAAAACATATAAACTACAATATGCAATGGTGTATTATTAATAATAGTGCAAGTTTAACCGGTCTACTTCCTTGACAGTCGCCTACCTTCCATTGGAGGGAAAGAGAGTTCTTGGTCCCACTGGCCTTCCTGGGGGCGCTGGGAGGGTCCGGCTCACAGCTGAGTGTGGTGAAACTCGCGGCCTCTGAAGGCCTTCCCTGTAAACAGCTGCACATAGCCTGGACCCTGTGAGGAGGGAAGACATAGCCTATATAACCTCCGTAAAAGGTGGCGTCCCATATCGTAAGAACGTCAATAAAAGTGTTTAGATGCGTTGTTGCATGGTTTGTGCACGCAAAGTAAAATGTGTAGACAAACCAAAAAGTTAAACATAACTTTTTTTTGCTTAGCTATGGTGCAACATAGCATCTAAGCATCATATCGTGTTTCACTTATCACATTTGTTTGTGGGTGGGGGAGGGGCTGAGAGGGGGACCCCAATAAACATAAATTGATTTTGATGACGCACGAGTGGACCAAGTGTACGTTCAAGTATATTACACCGATATGACGCGCAGAGCTATTTTCTACCTATTTAATCCAGATCGGTTTTTTTCTTCTCAACACAGTTCACTCAATGAGATTACAGCTAAAAACAATACAAATATGTAGGGCACATTCATAGGTTGTAATCAGCAAGTCAACACAGGCAGACTGAGCATAGGTTCCTACCAACCTGACATGATAGTCTGTTGCTGGTCGAAGGTCTTGTAAGGTTGCACTCAGGTCTTCTCCACTGTCAATAGAAGAGATCAATTATTGGAGGTCTACGGTGTTTCATGATCAAACCAGCTGTGTGTGTGTCTCTTTACTGCCCCTTACCTATAAGTGCTCTTATACTTCCCATCTTTGCCGCCATTAGAGATGGAGACCTCATAACTGAAGGGCTCCTGGGGGCTGCTGACCTCCTCTGAACTGCCCTCCGCACTCTGTGGTCGTGTGGGTGCCGCCCAGCTCAACACTGCCCCTCTGGCCTGGATGTCGGAAACCTACAGTGCAACAGATTCAATATTTAGTCTGTGGACAAACACGTCACAGTTCTGCATGCATCATTACATCCTTTACAGTGATAGCTCTGCATTTATTACAAGTATGTGCTGCCACAATCTGGTGTTTCTACACAGCCCTGGCTGTGTAAACGTGGTGCAGACCACACCACACCAACACTTGGCAATGTTTGTCTAATGAGGGCGGAGCTTCTAAGAGAGCACACTGTGGTAAATGGAAAACAGTGTTCCTTTGTTCTATATTTGTCTTCAACATCCTATACCTTTATTCCCAATGTCCAGCGGAGTACACCAAATTCACTGACAGACAATAACATTACCATCTTATGAATAAGCACATGGGACAAACACACATGCCCGTTAACTGCCTTTTAAGCCTGTGATTGACAGCTTCTGCAAGCCCGCGGTTGTTTGCCCATTTAGGTGCAGATATACAGGCATTGTGCTAGTTAACAGTGATTTGGCCTGTGGTACAGAAAAGCACACGTTGCCTTTTCTTTTCAGTCTGGACGTACCAAACGTCACATATTCATTTGCACTTGTCATGTCGCTAGCTGTACTTTGCAGCACAAAGAGGCTTGTGCTGTTTGATGATATCCAGATACCATGAAATGTAATGTAGCGAGGAGTCTGACAACATAGAGCATGAACGCCGGGACAACGGAGGTTCGATATAATCTCTGATTACTTCCAGTATCTATATTATTGCATTACTGCTTAATCTATAACGCTTGATGACTTCTTGTTCACTCGATTGAGAGAGAGAGAGTCATTCTCGTGGTGAAAATCCTCTCGCATATCCATGGCGTGTGTCTTCGTCTTGCTCAGATGACTGCTGCCATTGTTTCCCCAATGCTAACAAGCGCGCCAACTGAATTACACTTTCTTTTAAGAGGCAGACGAATTTCCCCTCAAAACACAACTTTACCCCGGGATTTTATGCGGAACAGGAAATAAATCTCTCCTAACGCATCTCCAGATTTTGCACAAAATTACCACTTTTCCCTCGGTGCCCCCCATTAATGCATATGAGTAGGTTGAGCTCAAGGTGCCATTCTGTGCCGTTTTAGCCATATGCTATTGCACATTTCAGCAGAACACCTAAAACAGGCACCAAAATGTTAGTACTAGTATTTTTCGCTGAGAATAATGTATAAATCTTAATTTCGCCCACGTCTAGTAAACGTCTGTTCTGAAATCCCCTGGGTTCCACCCCCGCTCAAATTCAGTTTTTGAGGTTTAAAAATAGCATGAGCCACACACTACAGGGGGGCTTTATATGTGCAAGAACTCAATCAGGTCAAGCCTGTGTCTCGTCCTTGCCTCTGCCCCGGGGGCCCCAACTTATTCCTCTACTCTGCACGGTTCAATTCTAAGCTCTTCTACTGGCAGAGACATGGCCCAACACTATGGGGGGGGAGTGTAATTAAACCTGCTTGCTTAACGTTTACCTTTCCCGGAGATGTGGCTTCACCTCACTTATTACACCAGGTTGAGAAAGCTCTACTTCTAGGTGGGCTGATTCAGTACAGCAGCTGATAATAAGACTTTGTATGACTGGGCCTACAAATTCTTACGTCTTTTGGCCCAGGCAGTGTATTGAGCTCTATGCATTCATTCTGGGGCACCGCTGAGCCTTAGAACTGAGAAAAAGCAGGGCGACTTCATACGAAAACCAATAGATCTATAATTGTGTCGGGGCTATTTTTGGTATCTTCGACGTACAAGAGTCTTACATGCGCTCTGCAGTCCCAACATGGCACCATGACTACTTTGCAGAAATGAGGTATATATATATATATATATATATGTTTACCAAGTGCCGATGTCATGTCGACATTAGGAAGTGAAAGAAACGTCAGTTGTATCTCATTTAAAGACTGGTCAGCGAGATACCCTAACGGGAGCCTAACGGAGCCACACAACGCGACTGACTGCACCTTTGGAGTATTATAAAACCCAATAAATACAGTAATAATAATTCAATTAGATATCTGAATATAGAGATTAAAAACAAAGCCTTACCACTGGTTTACTGATGTTGCTCAACAATGCTTGCAGGGCCTTTGCCTCTTCATCCAGCTCTGCGAGGAGAAAACATGTCAAAAAAAGATATACAGCACCTTGCCGTGAATACGGAAAACAACAGTCAAATGAGGTCTAGAGCGAAGGGCTGCCTTGAGGCAGGGTCTTCATCTCAGAGACTCAACGCTGACTCGTCTCTAAAGTTCAATGGAAGATATTTTGCAGACTGGCGGTGACTAATCATTTGTTTGAAACCTATGCTACGTGTGCGCCGCCATTCCAACAACCTGACAAGCTGTGCAGTCATTAGGCGAATGTTATTTCCACTTTAAAAGTTGTCAAGCAGTTCATAAGTATGTGGCAGTGAGGCCACATAACTCTGTAATTAATGAGCAGAGAGCGGTCGTATAATCACAAATAATATTAGCCCTCACTTGCACCAGCTGTTATTGCTAACGAGGTCCTTTCCCCAGTACGTCAACACAGCATCCTAGCATAAAGAGAAATCCCCGCGCCTGTCAAACTATAACCTGGCTTCTTGGCCAGAGGTACACAGATACTAGATACACTAGCTTTATCACACAGCTATGTGCTAAACGGA
This sequence comes from Chologaster cornuta, assembly GCA_025434125.1. Lineage (NCBI taxonomy): Eukaryota > Metazoa > Chordata > Actinopteri > Percopsiformes > Amblyopsidae > Chologaster > Chologaster cornuta. The sequence continues at coordinate 344,687 of JAODVN010000005.1, forward strand.
TTATTTTAGTTGATTTGAGGATTGCAGAGACAGCCTTTACTTGTGTCAAGTATTGGACACAGCGCTGGCTGTGTCAAGTCATTGGTGATACCAGCAGGCTTAGCAACGAGCAAACACACCTGTGGACTAGGCCGATTAATGCTTCTATGTCATGCCTATGGCGTCGGCCTAGGGCGTCGGCCTAGGGCGTCGCTGCCTCTGTCGTGAGCATATTATACTGTTTTTTCAGCCGCGCGGACCTGTTCACGCTAAATGTGCATGCAAAGCCCCTAATGCGGACATGCCATGTCTTGTATATCCTACCGAATTAGAACACAAATTGAGCACATAAAAATGGTTCTTTCTAGATAATCTCTTAGTTACACCAACATTGATCATTGGAAACTATCTGCAAACACAAAATATGATATTTATAAAAGACAGCTTTTCGCTGCCTGAACAACTAGGAAATTCCATAGGGAGATCCTCGTCTTACATCCCAAATTAGAACACCAATACAGCGTAAACATTTCAATAAGCACATAAAAATTATTCTTTCCAGCGAATCTCTTAGTTAAACCAATATTAATCATAGGAAAGAGTCAGTGCCATTGCCGATAGAAAATAGCAGGCTATTTATATTTTGCTGCCCGAACAAGGAGAGCCCATAGGGAAAACCCTATTGTGTCATGTGTAAAGTTGATGTCTTGGTTAATAACGCTCAAGCAAGGAAAACAAAAACTAATCTAATAATAATAATAGTAATAATAATAACAATAATATCAAGATTGTTAAAGGGAGACAATCTGTGCAGGTACGGGGCGTTGCTATAAAGATTCCTAATTCCAAAGAACTCATACGGCATTTGGCCTCACATCCAGGAGACTGTTTGCTAGGTCGGACAGACGGATGTGTAGTTACATTTTCTGAGAGGGGCGCGTCAGCCTACACACTGCGTAGCGTACGGGAGCCTATGCCATAGGGACCCATAGGTGCGATGCATGAATGCACGCACGCAAACACGCCATGCCTCTTACCTCTGGACTCGCCGTTTTTTCCCCGGCTGCTCTTCTCCGGGCCGCCCAAGGCACAGCCGGGCTGACCCTGCCCGGGCTCGGCTGCCTCCGGCTCCCTGGCCCCCACCCCGTTGTGGACATCCAGCGTCGGGGGACTGCCGCGGGCCTTTTGCGGGGAGGGAGGTGGGCTGTCCTTCAGCTGGCCGCCCCCGCCTCCCACCTGGCGGTCCTTGAGCTTCTTCTGCAGTCGCTCGTACGTCTTGCTCGTCCTCTCGTCCCTGTGAGCGAACTGTGGGCGCCCGTGCTGCGAGTGAGGCTCTGTGGAGACTGCAGACACACACAAACAAACAAACACACACACACACACACACACACACACACAAACACACGCACGCTGTCAGGCAGGCGGAAGGGAAGCTGGCTGCCGTCAAAACCCCACTGGCTGCGGCAGGCGTATTAACACTGGGACCACACTGGGACACTGGTAGACACCAGGGTTCCCACTCCAACTAAAACCCCTGACTTCTCCCTGACTACTAATGTGAACTGCACATAATGTCTGTGTAAAAGGAACAGCCAGCAGCATTGACTGGAATTCACTTTCACAAGTCCAGGACATAACTGGCGGAAACCCTGAGAGAAAGTAGGGCTGGGTGATATGGACCAAAAATAATATTACGATATATTTAGGTTTAATACCGACACATCGATATTTTCTAAAAAGTGGGCTTAATCTCCAGGCATAGAGGAAAAACAGGAAACCCGACGGAAATGTGACATTTAGCGACAATGACATGTGAGCTGTCTCTGGTGTCTCCGCCCCTTTGACACTCTGAACGCACAAAGTGCAGGCATGGAGGGAGAGACGAACAAATCGAAAAAGTCATGAGTAAATGCATAATATAACTATATCGATATAAACGATACTGTCTAATTTTACATTGTTTTTGAACAAATTCCAATATAAACCGGTGTATCGCCCAGCCCTGATAGAAAGACACCCACCCTGCTCTGAGTAGATGTGAGCCGGATGGTACTGAGGGATGTACTGGGAGCCCATGTCGCCCACGTTCCCCGCCATGCTTGTGTACATGTGGGGCGGCGGAGGGGGCATCATGGCCGGGTGCTGGATGAAGGCAGGCAAGTGGGCGTGTGTCGGAGGCGGTGGGTGATGCAGAGGGGGGTGGCCCCCCGGGTGGAACTCCGGTTGCTGAGGTAACACCAGAACCCGTCGCACCCCGTTCTCCTCTATGATCTGAGCATAAAGGAGGGGGGAGGTCAGGCTGTCAACATAGCAGCAACATGCAGGAAAACACACAGCCAAGCTCAGGTAGATACGTGCCTGTGAAATGTATCCAGGAGGCACATAGATTGGAGGCACTGAACCATTTGGAGACATCATGGGAACCTGAGCAGGACCTGGGGAAGGAGAGAGACATACAGACAGACATATTGGTTACACTCTGCGGTGTCCAGACTGCTTGACACGGCTTGTAGTTTGTACAGTTACAACAGTGGAATGATATGCGAACATCAGAATGAGTAGAAGGCCCCTAACCCTGTAGCACCCCTTGTGAAATGACAACGTCACTTAGCTCTCCAATATACACATTTACAAATGTTTCTTAAAAAAAAA
>JAODVN010000005.1:833270-847083 GCA_025434125.1 Chologaster cornuta
ATGATTGGACAGGTTGGTTCAATTAGCCTACCCTAAGTTTGCTAGGACCAGAAATGTTGTTCGCAGTACTGGAGCATTATTTAGATTAGTAATTGTAACATTTTTACAGTTTTGGAAATAGTAATTAGTTACACTACTAGTTACTGCAAACATATACAAGTTACACATGCAGTGTGTTCATAGAAGATATTTACAAGGATTTATACCTACAGCCAGGCCGTGGAATGATGAAAAAGGCATATAGGCCTACTGTACACTTACTTAGCATACATTACACTCCCCCAGACACCCACTAAGCACTGAGTAAACCAAATCACAGATACAGCAGTATAAATAACATACACACACATAGTAGGCCGCTAGGGAGATGTGCATGCACTGTAATTCAGAGACCAACACAAATTGTAATGTATATCTCATACCTCCTCATTTATCATCACAGGGGAGCTGATGACACTAAATTCTTTGCTCACCAGTGGTGTTGAAATTGCAGTCAGTCTGTGCCTTAAGGGGCTATAAGTGAAACAGTCAGCTCCTCTGGGAGATCGCAGGTGCATTTCTAACAGACTTCATGTTGAATCTGCTAAACATCCGATCGTGAAATCCATTCAAGATGTGCTAAACTCACAGGCTACACGTGATGTAGACTAAATGTAGCTCCATCACTCAATTGCATTTAAACTGTGTTATACTGTTTCTCAAACAATCAAGGAAATGTTCCATGTGATTAATGTTGTTGACTCATTTTGTGTGCTGTGTATTACAAGCTGTTACGATATGAATCATTCAATGTGTTAGTGTTACACTTGTACAAAGGGTACACTTGTGCATTACTAATAGAGCTTAACAGTCTGTTTCCGGAAGTACTCCGAGACATTTAAAAATGCAATTAAAATCATAGCCTATATAAAAATATAACTGAAGCTATTTAATTTTATGATTTCAGGCAAATACATTTTAACATGACTTGATTTTATATTGATTATTTATCTACAACCAGGATCTAATACTTGCACTGAGTGTGCATGTCCATATAACTCAAAATAAACTGTTGGTGGTATTGTTGTACCCATGCCCTAACAGTCAATGACCAAAGTTTTCATCCTAAAACGCCAAAGGCTTTCTAACGCTTCGAACATTGAGGAGAAAAAGGACATTGACCAAGCTGAAATTTTTTTTTGTGTGACTGAAATGCCTGCATGTTTGTTTTCCTGTAATAGATTTCTATGGTGTTTTGTCTTACTTGGTAGAACCATATAAATATAGAACACGTGAAAGGTGCAGGGTTTGGGATAGGTAAATGAGTTACACATTGTCGTCTCAAGCCAGAAATAGCCTACACTAAGATGTGCTTTTCTTTGGGACTAACATTTCCGGCATTGTCTTTAGCTCAGTGGAGTCATTCTTTCCACAAAACTCCCTTAATGTTTCCGTGTGTTTCATGCATATGCAGTCGCCTTGGGGAATATCTGATGCATATTCACATGTAGAGGGGCACCACACACACGTTTAATTAGAAGGACTGTCAAACAAGGAGGACGGCATAAACAACAAAACCTGAGTCATGTGCTTACAAAGTGCATGCCTTGTGATGTGCTACGGGTAAATGGTCATTTCTAACCTATTGGCCACTCTAAGTGCTTAACAGTATTATTGCCTCACATTAACCCATGCTGTTGGCGAACAGGGTGCAGCCAACCAGTGGAAGCAGTTAGGGATTGGGTATCTTGCTCAAGGATGCTTGTAGGTAGGTCAACACAAGGGTTTGAACCCACAACCTTCTGGCTGGGGGCCCAACACATACAGTAGGCCACTAGAACATCCTGCCCCTGCCATCCTGCAAATCGCAGTGACTCAAAACTATGAATCGCCCTAATTTGTATGATAACTTCAATAGTCAAGCTTACCTAGCGCTAAGCCCATGGGAGTGTTTGTGAGGGACCTCATCACAAGGCATGAGCAGTAATTAGTGGAGGAACAGAAGTGACTAATGTGCAATGGGCAAGTTGTGTGCACCTTCCCTACTTAGTGCTTAACGGCTTGCAGTCCTCTACCGCTCTCATAGGCTCACACCTCCCACAGCCCCTACATTTGTGGACATCTGTGGCGCTGCTATAACCCAACAGAATATTAGTTGATGTTTAAGTGATGAACACAACAACAGCTTCATCTCTAAACAAAGTAAAAAACTAAATGTGAGATTTGACGCCATCTCATCGCAGTGTGAACCAAGGTAATTCTGACTTTCATTTCAGAAGAGGGCGCCCACCATTTTACAATTACAGCACCTCTTTTGACAAATTGCTCACTGAGGAAAAAGTAATGAAAGTAATGACAGGCATCGTGGGAAATAATATCATTATTGGCACTCAGAAGTCAGCTGTGTAATGAGTATCAGGTAGTAATTTAAATAATTCTCAACTGACACCTCTAAAAGCTTGTTTGTGGTTATACTAATTCCAATGAATATTTTGATAGAATAGATAAAACAAGATGAGATGAGATAAGATAAGATAATAGCATAGCCAGCACAGATGCCTTCTGAAATTACTAACTCTCCTAGCAACTCTAGTGTTTAAGTGGGCACCCAAGAAGGCAAAATATAGCTCCCACCTTCCCATAACCAGAGAAAAGCTCTTTGATGGTGGGAGGGGGCTTCCCCAACAACACTTGCCTGCAAGACATTATTAACTTGTGGGAGGAAGAACTTGAAAGACAGCTGGTCAAGATGTAGATTAGAATGAGAGGAAAGTGGGTCGTATGGATAAGAGGTACAAGAGACATTACTCCTTGTTGTGTTTTCTCATCTTGCCTTCTCATGACAAGGCTGTCGCACCAAACATCAGCCCCCTAGATCAAACTACGCAACCACTTGAAAGCACCATCTAACTGCCTCAAACATTTCTTTACACATATTAATAGCAAGGATACATATTTTTAGGTTTGTTAAATAACAATTTGTCAAATTCTCTTTGAAAGCCGCACACCTTTTCTTAGTATAGACACATACAGTACAAGCAATGAAAACCTCACAATGTCCCCAAGCAAATGGACCCTGTGTCATTCATATCCATACCAGAAACACTAGTAACGTTTGTAGTATGCTAGCCTGGCTCTGCTCGACTATGCTCTCAGATCAAATTACTTCGCTGGATTAAAGCCAAACCCTGATCACATTAGCGTTTGCACAACCACCCTGCTGGTGGCCCGATCAGCGTGGGTTAGTCAGATGACGTTGAAGTCAAGCGTAGTGGTAGTAGAACTACATTAAAACCACTATCAAAACTCGATCAAAAAGTGTAGCAACGCCAAATGGTTCATCGCTGTCCAATAGTTTCAAAATTAACAAGAGGTCTTCGGTTAGGAGGAAACGACAATTGCCAATGGAGCATGGCCAGAACTATTCACAAAGTAAAAATGGGTTACACCTGGCTAGTAGTATACTGGATGCCTGGCACATACAAACATCCATTCCCATGCAATTGTGTACATGCACACACAGAGGCTACATAAAACTTTGTGCCAAATTAAAGTTACTGAATCAATGTAACCGTCAACGAACCAATTACTTCTGTCACAGTACGGCTACACGTTTCTAGTGGAGAAATGTTCCCTTGTTAATTCCATTATTGCATACCTTAGTGTTTGTTAACACTATGAAAGTTCTTTGGATTCTCACCAGATCAACATTTTATTGCAGAATTGCAAAAAGGCTTAGCTTTGTCTATGAAAAAAGTGGAGAGCAGCATCTGTGTCCATTCTAACTCCAGGCGGTCTAATGTTATGCAATTATTTGCATGATATAGGTTCAGATTAAAAGTGGATGTCTGTAGTATTTCCAAGCTATAAATATAGTATACTTTTTTCTATATTAGGCCATTAGCTTCTTCAGACATTTTACTTTTCTGTCTAAATCAAACACAACTAAGACAAACAGCCAACAGACGCATCCCTATCAGTTAACGCCCTATCATTTAACAATATTAGGGCTCACAGTATCCTGTATGTCCGTGGCTGGCTTCCTTTTCTCTTTCAAAGCTTAAAATCTACCCATCTATCCATCTAGCACTCAATTATACTAGGTGTTTTGGAGATCGTATGTTTTGCTAAACATAAGCATGTTTGTGAAAAGCACCCTTTACTCAACATATCAACATATATTTTGTCTAAACTAATACCGTTTGTTACCATTACCGTTATTTTAGTTTCCATCATAGATGTATTGGTTTCCATCGGGCCAATCCGATTACTTCCTACTTCACATATGCCCCATGTCTTAACTGCCTAATTGATGGGAGACATGGCGGTATTTTGCACAGCCACTGTACACTGTCTGGACTAAATAATTGCAACAATTCACCAAGTTGAATATATCTGGCCAAAATCCCTCCACTAGTCACACAAATAGCCTCATTCTCCCCAATTTGAGGCTTTTTGAGAATGGAACTGGCTACATTACCTTGCCGACATAGTATGCACATGTTATACATGATGTGGTGTTTACATGCACTGTAATAAATCAGAAATAGATGTAAAATATATATTCTGATTTATTACGTGCATGTAAACACCATATCGTATTAGCTAAAGTTATATGTAAAAAGGTAACCGAGAAGGGTTTAATTCTGATTGACGAAAAAACTTTTGTTAATGTAAACCCAGCTAGTGTTTCTCAAAAGGTAGTACGCGTATGGCGTGCCTTTAATATGCGTTCACACCAGACAGCAACGAAAGTGTCAAAATTAGCTTTGGTTGCCCAGCCACAGACGCTTCGAAAATGGCATAGCTGTATGTGCTATACTGTAGTACACGTTTAAGCCTAATGACATTAATCATTATTTTCTCCAGTGTGTGTTCTCTAGAATTCTGCTGAGAGGAGGACTACATTTAGAATGGTTGCCTCCAAACCGCATCATAGCTCAATACTATAAAGTCGACTTGACTTCAGCTTCTCGACCCCCACGTTGCAGAACTTGCAGCGAACAACGCTGGCTCCACATACAATGAATGACTTCTGGCCACTTCCACGCTCTCGCCGCTGGCCGGTGTGAACGCAAAGTTGGGTGCACTTGCCTCGCTGTCCAGACTACAGTAAAGGATACAGTCGGCAGGATGTAGTTCACTGATGTTTGTGTCAACAACACAGCAGCAGCTTTGTCACACAGCATTGTGAAGCAACGGTGTTCCATTTTGATAGCCAGCCATGTATCTACCAAGTTTCTCTCATTCACCTGTTTCTCCGCCCCACTCCCTTTTTTTTGCCAATACAGACCGGAACGCTAACGGTTGACTTTAAAAGGTTTATTACTCCGTGTCACATTGACATTTCTCATTCCAAAAACAACTAGAAATACTTTCATGGAATGGGTTGGGGTTTTTGGTATCTTATTACATCATGCATTTGTGTTTGTTCTGCAATGAGACCATCCTGATGTTGCTAATTTGATCTGATCAACACAGACCACGCATGGTGTAATAAGATACCAAAAATCCCAAACCCTGCAAGTGATAAAAACCAAGCATACATGGTACTCTCAGACCAGCTAACACAAAAATGTTCCAACAAAGTATTTTGCATTGGTAGGCCCACATTATTTGCCCACAAATCCATTTGTGTTTCTATGGTACGAATATTTTAAAAGGCATGCACAATACATTGCTTCTGCCATAAACACCAGGCCACCATCAAGAGTCTCATCTACATACATCCTTAACAATAATAACACTGTCCATGTGCTAGCACAAACCCACACAGAACTGCACAATAATGGGACTTGGGACAGGACTAAAAAGGAGACATTCAGGCCCCATTCATTCCCTGCTTACCCATTAAGAAAGAATTGAAAACAAAATGGAGAGAAAGAGAAAGCAAGCGAGAACAAAATAGAAATCAGCAAAGCAACAAACTAGACCCTCTACCCAGACGCCACCCTTAGCTGACCCCAGCTAGTCCCAATGGGAGCTGAGTGGGTGTGGTGAAGGATACCAAAGAATGTAAAAGGCCACTCAGTGGAAACTTCACAAACAACCTTCTGCAAAGCCATATTTGAACCCACACATCCAAACCTCTCGGTATGTTCGTGTAGTTTATGTTTTTTTCTGCTGGAGATGGGTGTATATTTAGTTGGGGGATATTGGTGGGGGGGGGGGATAATTAATGGTTGGTGGCAGTAGGGAAGCAGACAACTGAAGAGTTTTCCTAGCAGATTGGTAAAATACAACATGTAGCAGTCACATTCTCTATTTCATAAACAACATCAAAAACACTAATAGAAATCCCAACTGATGTATGGTGTCACTAAATGTGGAATCCTGAAGTGATGGCATAAACATTAGCACAGACACGCCACACGCCAAACAAACTCTGAACTGGAGGATTTTTAGGATGTCAATAAGATATATTGAATGGAAAAGTGAGCGGGGGGTGTGGGTGCAAACACAGAGTTGCCCTGACAGACAACCACCCATTCAATCAACAGGGATGTGTTGGAATCTATGATTCCACTTCTCAGGAGCTCTGAGACTAAGAGCTAAAAGGTCAGAAAGCTCCGGTCTCTCCTCTCTGCAGGGTACGTACCATGTGGATTTACTTTCCAACTAAGCCAGCACCATGTCTTGCACACATATTTTCACTCCACACTTTGGAAAGGCCAGGATGAAGAAGTGTTCCTCTAGCCAGTGGCAGAGGTACAGTGTGGATGATGATGCTAATGCAGCCTATGCTTTGCGTTTAAGCTTAATTGGACTCACCATTGTCTCCCCTTCCTCATGCTGGGAGGACAGAACATGGGCAACTTTTAGCAAATGTCTGCTTGTTGTATTGGGAATGGGATGATTTTAAAAACAACAATGTTCATATCGCTTATTTTAGCTCTACTACCATCACCATCGTCAATGTTGGAACTACATTTTGAAACGAATACTCGACTTCAAAGTCATTGTTGGTTCAGAGTGAATGCTCATTTCCTCTTCGGTCTCTATTATGTCATTACCTTCCCCAGCCCCACATCTTCCTTTTCTGTCTAAATCACACACCACTGAGCTAAACAGCCACTGATTACATCTCTCCACTGAAGAAACTAAATAGTGCATTTCCTTCAACATTTTCAATATATTGTGCAACGTGATATTGCGATAACGATACCGAGTCGATATTGTGTGCACCCCTAAAACACACAGACATTTTTGCACAAACATGTTTCTCATACATTTGAACTTGTCACATTCAGGCTGTGTTTAGTTGTTCCTCAATCTTTGCCTTAATTTGCTCGCCTTCTTTCTAATCCTCTAATGCCAGCAGTGCAATTACTCCTATGCCGGCTCCATCTTTCATCTCTCCAGTGTGAGCACAGCAGGCATTCAAGCTGCTCACCATCTAAACTAGACACAGCACAGACTAACCAGAAATGAAAATGTCATATTTTTCCCCACTTACAGGCATCTTCATTTTACATGAGGTGAACAAAGGTGAAAATGTATCAAATGAATACAGACAGAGAGAGCGAGAGAACTTCACTTGTTGTCCGGCTCAAAGTTATGACAAAGCAGCACAAAATTAAAGCAAAGCAAGATTTACAAAAACATAACATTAATCAAAGGCAGCACACAAAACATATGCAGGGAATTCCACCCACAACCATTTATTAAATAATACATGCAAAAAAGGACAATAACAGAAAAATGTCTCGCAATCTACCGTAGAGGTATAGCACCTAAAGCTAGAGCATGCAGCAAGTTGCAGAAAGGAAAACATCACTACCTACTAAACTATCATGAATTGCAATAGGGTACAATATACTCATGTTAGCATTATATTGAGGGAGAATCGCTGAGCATTATCCCTTACATAAATAAAGAATGTAGCAGAGATCTTCCTAGTACTGCATCCCTCAATGAGCTTGCATGACTGAGGCATGTAACATTCATTTATAGGCTAATAAACTAAATGCCTAGCTTACTTCCTGGTCAATACAATTGATTTATTCCATACATGGTGTTAAAGTGGTGCATTCCAACACATGTTGTGAGTTAATATGGCTGATTAAACCACTCCACAGGACTGACTGGGTGTGTCCAGAACCCACATTGATTGACAGCTCCCTGACTCTCCTAAGACCGTTTTACAATTGGTCCTTTTGAATGAAGGTTATGGACCTCAGCCTATTGGCAGAATTGCTCTGTCCCGATATAGATGATTGAATCAGCCAGAAAATCTCCTATGTCGTCCTGCTGGGCTATTTATTTGAACCGATGTTTTCATTGCTGCCCTGTCTGGTTAAAAGCTGCACGCTTAAGAGAATCAGATTCAGTTCAGTTCAAAATTTACGGCTGCACTAATATCCTGCAGATGTATGGTTCTCCATGGCAAACATAGTCCTTCTACACAGCCCTTTATTCTTTATACACCACTGTTTCAGAACAATGAGTAAAGGGATGCAATATTTGCTGACATCTCTCAGCTATAGTGTTCTTGGTTTAGCCACGGGCCACAGAACATTTCTCTACTGTATTTGCTGACGTTGGCTGGAAAACACATTGATAGGAATTCACCGCCGATGTAACAGCTTGTATTACTGTTTTGTAAAAAGGACCCCATCCTCCTCCTTCAGGGAGCGGTGGACAAAATGACATTTGAGGGAAGAGAAAACTACCCAAAGACCGCTTTTGGTCAAACTGTGCTTTTATTGTGTCCTCCATCTCTTGTCTATTTATAGAATATTAGACATTATCCTCCTTCAAGAGTGGTTGCATTCCCTGACCAGGGGAACACAAAACAACTAGCTGTAAGGTGTCGCACACTATCTGGGGAACTGAGAAAAGAAAACCAGGTGTGACAGGACGAGAGGAAGAAGCACAGAGCAGATACAAGAGTGAGCAATGGAGATGCAATGTGGGGGAGGAGAGCGGGGCAGCCCTGTCAGTTTGGGTTTTTCAGCCGGTTCCTTGTTATGGATCCCCAGTATCAGAACTATGTCAGCCACAGCCACCGCAGCAGCTCTAAGCAACAATGTCAGTGTTAAGGCAGATGAGGAAAACAATTAGTGTGATGTTGTCCCCTCCAAATGTGGTCACATCACTTAAGTGAATGTGGCGCACACATTTTAATGCGAGTCAATGGCAAGCTGTTGCCTCAGTGCAATGAATGCACAACCGTGTTGATCTACTCTGGGCAAACACCAACATCTGCCAGATCACACAAGTGGAGAGAAATGGCATTGTTCTATTTGTTGGACTGGTGATGGAGTGCTTGCTCTGACAGCAAGGTAACTATAGTTACCACTCCCAGCTTGTCACTAGTGACAAGCAAGGAAACACTGCTGGGAGGCTACAAGAGGTTTACAATGCATTCTGCCAGAATACCAGAAAACGACTCACTTCAGTTCTGTTTGTTTTCTACTTTACACTGGCATAGTTGAAACGGAAACACTGGGTTCGTTTGTCATCAGTTGTGATTGGATTTGACTTTTGTACCACCTTTTTTGTGCTGCATCATATGGCACCAACGTTGGTTAATGGTTATTAAAAAAATCCAAATTACATAATATCAGTGTGGACATCCAATTAAAAATGTTCCTTGCTTGCATCTTGGACAATTTATGTCAAAGTGTAGGCTACATTTATGAATATCAATATCAAATATGACAGAGACAGAAGGAGGGCAGACATCGCCAAGTCTTACTTTAAATGTACACCACTTCTTACCTCTCCCCCGTGGCCATCGAAAATTCCGAAAATGGATGGATGACTCTTGTTCACGAGATCAGTGAGCACCTCAAATCGGTCTTCCATGTGACCCCGTCTGCCTTGAATAGAGTAGACAGCTACATTGTTGCTCTTGAACTCCCAGGTCTTGGAGAACTCTGCGTCCAAAACGTCTAGCCCCCCGAATTTGTCATTCTGCATAATCTCTGCCACTTTACCCTTGACCATCTTGACCGCATCTCGGCTGGACTTGACGATGGTCTTAACCTCGTCGGTGTGGAAGAAGTAACTCCATAAAGCCAAGCTGATACACAGCAGAAACAAGGTCTCTGGTCTCAGCAGAAAATAACGCATGATTCGACCCAACAGAGACAGCAGTGTCATCGTATCTTCTATCATTTATACAGGCAGTGTAACGTCGGCTTGCTCTCGTTCACCCACAAATCTCAATCCATTGTTGCATACGTGAGTCAGAGAGATAGCGTATTTATCCGATAAATTAACGCTATACCATACTTGTCTAATATGACCTAGGTCGGTCAATTGATCGCATATTTAGCTAGACCTTTCAAGCTCTTAGCGTGTTCATAGCGGGTCAGAATTCAAGTGCGGCAACTATAGCTTCTCTCTAGTATACTATGAAGCCCCGCAAATAACCAGCGGCTGTCCCTGGTCCATCTGATGCGATGAAACCGCCGTACGATTAGATAACTGTGCTCTACTAACCGTAAACAAAAATGCTAGCTGCCACTCTACACTTGGAAATAATATTGTGCACTGACAACAATCCCCCTTTGGCCAGGATATAGTTATTCTGACCAACCTAGGATTCTCCACACAGCTGAAAATAGCGGTACGAATTCCTCGCAGAGCGCTTCACGTTCACAGCTGCTATATTAACAACTGACGACCAGTCGACTCCGCCTGCTCGGTGAGGAAACGCTGTGCTGAGGACCGCACGGCCAGACCACGTGAGGTGCCTACTCACTGACTCAGGCCACCAGCTCAACGATCATTTTAAGATAGAAAAAAAACAACGTTTTAACCTACGTCCTGTGATGTTTTTATTTTTGGTACATGAAAACATAGGGAAAAAACACACCAACATTAAGACTATAATTTAGGACTACTGAACTCTCTTCTAGCCGAGTCATGTACATGTCAGTTCCATATTCTGACATAGTGTGACCTTTTATTATTATATAATAAGAATAAATGAAAATGAAAAATTCATGATTTCCATTAGTATGCCTATTTTATTGTTAATTGCCACTCAAATGTCCAGTGAGAATTGTATGCTCTCAGTTCTTCAAAGCTGGTATACTGAGTCCTGTTCTTACTACCCTTTGCCTTGTTTTGATTTACCATAGTCCTAGCCCAATAGCCTTCTGTGGCGGAACATTTGCCTATTGATATATTCATTTACCTCGTGCCTTCTACCACAGATACTGTATAATTATATAAGATTGAGGCTGTCGAGCATTTGAATGAATTTGAATCAATTTTACTCAGGCATAGAACGACAACCATAAGGTCCTTTTTCCATCAGTGACGTCACGAGGCCCTTTTCTGACACCATCGGCAGGGGAACGTGGACAATTTCAGCGTGCTGTGAATACACACAGTATAGTAAGTTATCATGTTTTTTTTAAAGTTAATTTTAAGAAGTACTACATGTAATCGGCCTCCCATTCAATTTCACACGAAGAAGAGATTGCACAACTGTTAACATTTAGCGTTGTCTATTTTCCTAAGTAGCATTTTCTTGCTAGCTGGTACTAGCATTTACATATACTGATCTGTTTGTTTACCATTGTTGTTGAACCAAGTTAATGTAGTCACTTTATAGTACAGTGCTTTATAGCCTACGTTGCCATTGCTTAAAACGTTTTAAAGTATATATTGTTTTGCTCCTTAAAGATGGTCTTATCTTGTGGTCTATATTGCAGTGAGGTTGTCAGAATGGAGTATATGCAAGCTCCTGCCGCAAGTAGCCAGGGTAATATGTAAGTACCAGGAAAACAAATGTTTGCATACATATTGCTTTGTTTTGCACATTGACAAACGCTGTTGATAACTTAGACTAGCTATAATATGTAGCATGTTCTGTCACATCTATCAACACGAGTACAAAACAAGTATTTATTCAGTAATCTATTGAAGGTAAACTAAAAATCTTTATATTCACGCTATTCCTCCTTCACCTAGTTTGTGCTGCACCTGTGGCATTCCAATTCCTCCTAACCCAGCCAACATGTGTGTATCCTGCCTGCGTACTGAGGTAGACATCTCAGAGGGCATCCCCAAACAAGTCACTGTGCATTTTTGCAAGCAGTGTGAAAGGTTCGTTGCACAATGTTAATTGTCAATTACATAACATATTCAATGCAAGATATGTGCAAACATAAATGGTGTATTGTGTACATGGTTCTTCTACCCCTGTAGATATTTGCAGCCTCCTGGTACCTGGATACAATGTGCTTTGGAATCCAGGGAACTACTGACTCTCTGCTTGAAAAAGCTTAAAGGCTCAATGACCAGAGTAAGCACTCATTGTTATTACTACAGCAAGCACTCATGTTTGCCTTATATCATGTACTAAGGCTATAAGATACATTATACATGCTGTTTTTGATCAGTCATTTTGTAGCTCTTTATTTACAGCTGTATGATAATATGGTTGTAGGGTATCCTGTCAGTATTTTGTGCTCTTCATTCAATATCAGTAATTGCTGCAGGCACAGCATTGTTGTTACGATTATTCATGCATCCCTAGTTAAATCGTGAATAGTGCCGGTGATCTCTATACAGGTAGTGTTGCTCTGGAATGCCGTCAAAACTTGGCACAATGTACTAACATTTTTGTCCAACTGACCAACCACTAAAGCCAAAAGCAACGCTGTGTGTGTGTGTATATATATATGTGTGTGTGTGTGTGTGTGTTATAGTTGCACTTCTGTTTTATCTTGCTAAGAATTCTGAGCTCTGCCTATGTTAGCTCCTTGTACAAACTTGCAACTGTAATTCAATACTTGAATTTAGATTAGCAGGGAAAATGCTAGAACCCACCGACAGGCAGGACTGTTCTCTCAAAGACAGCGACGCAAATCTCCCCCCTATTTTTTCTTTTACTTTGGTAAGGTGTTTGATGGAATCTTGGAAGGAGTCTTCTTTTATTATTTTAGTTTTTTTTAAGTAGATGCTAGTTTAAACCATTGTGTGTCTGTGGAGTTTATTTTTATTATAATTCTTTGTAAGATGCTTCTCTAGGAGTTTATAATGTGTAAGTAAGACTTTTCCATACCACATAGGTGCGCTTAATTGATGCTGGTTTCCTGTGGACAGAGCCCCACTCCAAAAGAATCAAGATGAAACTGACTATACAGAAAGAGGTATGACTGCAGCAAAAATGCATAGATTGATATCTAGCATGGTGAAAATGGTTTCTTATTCTATAGTTTATACAGGAAAATATTTAATATTTTGAAGAATTACAGAAATCGGGAACTTGGGATATGTGAATTAGGTCATTTAAATATATATGTATATTTTAATTATTAATGTCTAAACCGCTGGCAACAATAGTGAGTACTTTTGTGAGATACTGTATATGTGTGTGTGTGGGTACGAGTGCCTCATCTGTAATAGGGTTTTAGTAAGTCACATAACTTATGTAATGCTACAGGTATGATGTATATAGAATAAGCAGTATAAGTGGGTGCATGTCCTGGCCTCATCTCTGTTAAGTGTTACTCTAGTGTTTGACTAGCTAGAGATTATAGCACACTTTGTCTTCTCAGCTACATAACCTTTTACTGAGAACATGAGCCCTGTGCTTCTCATGACCACATTGTACCAGGGGGCCTGTGTTGTGCTACCTTTAAATCCCTTGTGGTCAGATAACTTTGCAATGAGGCCACGATGTCCTTGAGTTCCTTCTAGGGCTGTCCCGAATACCATTTTACAGGTTACGAATACTTGATGGTATTTCCTTACCTTAAAACACTATAGCATATGCCTTCTGTATTAGCAAATAAGAGTGTGTGTTGAATGAATTGCCTCGCTTTCTTCTTACAGAGTCGATTGTGTTGATGACACAGTGTAGGGCAGG
>JAODVN010000005.1:896317-906924 GCA_025434125.1 Chologaster cornuta
GGGCGACCTGTTTTCTCAGATCCTAAAAGATAAAGAGAGGAGAGGTCAGGTCAACAACACATTTACGATATACCGATATACATACATCCATTAAGGACAAAGTTTATAGTTTTTTCTTTATTTGACTGATTTCACATTTCTTGTTTCTATGAGAGCTAAATACAAATAAATGGTGAACATTAATATGTGTGTAGCGTTTTTTTATTACTAAAATATTGTAGTTTTATAAGAGGAGTTTTCATAGACTTGGACATTTTATTTTTCAAAAGGTTTATTGAACACAGACAAACTTTTTTTAAGGCTTTTGTATTGTTCGTGTCAATATCAGAATTATATCGTATCGACCAAAATTAAGAAATACATTGTGATATACATTTTGGCCATATCACCCAGCCCTAACTTTAACATGACAATGGATATTGCACTGTGGCGCAGATTTAATCATGCTGAGGAGCTTTACAGCATTTTGTAGTAGCCTGTTTTGTGGTAAAAGACAAAGAAGAAAAGCACATTAACACACACACAGAAAATACCCATATCCAAATGTGCCACGTGTGATCGATAAGAAGTGGAACACAGGGGCAGCAGAGGAGAAACAGCTTGGCACCCTACGGTCCTCTGAAGGGCTGCGTTCTTAATATAAACAGGTGAGGTACCACCTGGACCTACCCAGGGGCAAAATGGGTACATGTGAGGGGGACAGGGGGAGGGAATGTGCAAGGGAGCCTTGGACTAGACGCAAATGGTGTCTATGTACCAATTTGTCTTCATAACAACACAAATGCTTGTCGTCTTACACCGTTTCCATCAGGCAGGCTCTAGACGCCAGCGATGTTATGGAGCCTACCGGAAGCACACACCAGCATGTCTGTTGGGTGAGATCGTCGAAGAGCTAGAAAACACACGGCCTGCAGAACAGGACCTTCTGTGCCGCCTGCGCTCTGAGCTGACCATCTCACAGACACGCATAAAGGTGCTTACCCGTGGTGAGCAGCAAAATGGACATTGTTTTCCTATGGGGAGAGCGGTGACGCCACAGCCGCGCGGTACAGCTACCTTTGGTGTCACGTATATCCTGAAACTGCCACCTTGCACTGAGCTCAGAGTTCAAATAATCTCAACTTCGACCTAGTTACCGCTGACCTTTCAAAGCGCTACCAGTGAGTAGCCTATGTGACTGACAGAAGCTGCGGTGAAATTACCAAAGAATCCTCTGTAATCTTCAGTTTTTCCAGTTTGAGGGGTTAGTTTACCCTCTGAGTAGGCTTAAAACGCTCATATGGTTATTATAGTCAGAGGTTAGTTAAGATGTCCTGATTGTGTCGACAGTGAAAATAGAAAAAAAAAATCATAATACATTTTATGATGGCCCAAACTGTTTCCAACCGTGTCGGTAATACTGGACTAACTAAGAGACCCGCTAAAAAGGATTAATTATTTTATGCTTGTATATATTTATTGTTTAGCATTGCTAGCTAGCGGGAGTCTGTACTTCAAACTCCGGTAGTGTATCGCCCCCGTTGCCTAGAGACATGTTGTCATGTTGACACATGTGACTCTGCGCTGCGCTGTATGCTCGATGCCCTACCTCGCGGTGAGCAAAGCGCAAATCGCTTATCATGTGAAGGAGCCTTTAGTCACACTCAACAACCGCTTGTTGGCGACGTGATACCACGGGGCAAAGACAGGTGTGTGTGTGTGTGTGTGTACTCGCAAGACAGCACCTTCTCAGAAAACCCCGTTTTCCACTCTCAAGGCTACATCTTTCTCAAACCTTTTGACCCTTGACCTCCATGTTGCGACAAACTGAAAAAAATGAATTAACCAAAGATGCAAACCAGCACTACAAACAAAATGGTATTAAACATAAACATAGTTAATAATGACATCAATGACTTCCTCTTGAAGTCAATGATGTCATTGATGGCCCCCACCCCCAACCTTGCGACACTTTGATATAGAGAGCAATGCATTCTAAACAGGCCTGGGACCAGTGTCTGGGGTTAGGCTAATCCCAGCCAGGTCTAGACAGGCCACTTGTCTGGGGCTGGGGTCAGGTCGCGACCTCCCTGACCTCTTGCCATTGTTACCTCATCAGGGGTCGTTGTGACGGTTTGTCTCGACCAATTCAATATCGGCCCCTCCCCCGCTAGAGATAATGACCCCCTCCTCACACCAACACACAGTCAGCCCTATCTGACACAGATGCACCACCAGTATCTACACACACACACACACACACACACACACAACACACAGCTGAGAGCACCACTGTCATTTGCATTCAATCTCCACCACAAGTGAAGATCCACATTTAAACAAAAGGCAGGAGTTCGGCGGGAGAGACAGCCCTTCCCAAAGCAAAAAAAAAAAAGAATAAACTACATTTCATCTGAGCCTCGTTGCCTCGTCTGCAGTGAAAGCAGCTCAATTTTTGTTGTGAAAAATCTGGGCAGGAGGAAACCAACGTCACTGTCATCGTTTTATTTCCGTATAGTGGGTTGGGTTTATGGATAACACTGAGGGCATGTGGACACATGCAGTGGCACAAGGCTCCTCCTCCTTCCTTCCTTTCTTCCTTGCTTCCTTATTTCCTTCCTTCCTTCCAAACCCTGAAGCCTCCTCTGGTCCACTCTTCTCCCCCACCCCGAGCACACACACACACACACACAGCACTAAAGATTTATGACCGTATAACATAACAATGCACACACAGTGGACGCTGTGTGTGTGTGTGTGTGTGTGTGTGGAGCAGGGGGAGGGAGACGGATGGTTGGTGTGTGAGCTGCCGGCAGACAGCAGACAGGCCAGCCAGAGGAATCCTGCAGGGAGTATGGAACTCCCATTCGCTGTCTGTCTGCCCTGCAGCTAAACACACACACACGCACACACACGCGCACGCACGCACGTGAGCTGTTTTACTACCACTGCCTCTGGCCAGAAATCCTTGGGACATTCTAAGTCTGCACAAACACAATTGCGCGTGCGCACACACACACGTCTCAAACACAAACACACAGGACTTGTTTTACTAGCAGCGGACGTTTTACAGCCACTCCCTGGCCTCTCTACCAAGCTAGTGCTAACTAAAAAGAAGGAATTAAAAACACAATCAATAATGCAGAGAACTTACGGAAGCGTGCTAAAATGCATTTGCAAAAGAACACCGCCACACTGAGTTAGTCCCGATTAATAATAAAAAACAGTTTTCCACGTAGCATTTCAATGCACTACTTTCGCGTTTGTGCGTGCGAGTCTGGTTCACGCTGAGCACAGCTCAGCAGACTACAGAGTGTCTACATGGAAGACAGTCTCTTGCCCGCTGAATAATGGATCAGAGACGGACTCCTGTTCAGCCTAATGCAGTCTGATCTGATGTGACTGATCTCTGCTGCTGCGCTGACTGGTACCGACCGCAGAGCGCTGACAGCCTGCTCCGTATGGCCGACCCACAACCATGCACGACGGATCAACACTGCTCTTCATGACAAGCATACGCGCGCACGTGCACACACACACACACACACAAGACAGCTAACCCATCTTCTAGCTTTCTGATTTTTTTACGTATTTTTTTACCCACTAAAGCTCATACACCCGCTTCAGGCTTTTACATATTTTCGTGGATACCCAGGAACATTAACGTCTCAATATCAACTTAACATTTCTTTGTACTATGCAGCGCAGCAGTTATAATTACTTAGAAATCATAAAAAGCAGGCATTGGTGAGTCAGACAAAGTGTGTGTTTCTGCCTCACAAACACACACCGATACAGTGTGTGTTTAGCGTCGTGGAGCCGTGGCACAGAGAGACGGCCACCCACCCCTCCCCCGAAACTTTCCCAAACTTCAGACAAAGTTGCAGCTTTCAAATGGGCCGATGACCATTCGGTGTTCCCTCGTCATCAATGAACGTCAACAACATAAGACATTTTGTTATTTTCTGGAAAATAGACATTATAATGACTATAAAACAGGTTCTGTTGGGAGGAAAAAGTATCTTGCCCATCTCCCCCTCTTATATTTTCACCTAAACTGCTATGTCCTGTAAAAAACATCACAATAGGACGTTTTGCCCACATCACCCGCCCTACATCAAACGAGAGAGACACTGTTGTACCGCGGTGATATTATTTTACACGTCCAAAAAGGAAATGTTTTGTTGTTTCCTTCTCTTTCTTCTCTCTCGGAGCGGACTGGTATTGAGCCTGTAAAACCCCTTTAATGAAGAGTGTCACCGCTCTGGCCTGGCTCAGGTTCCTCCTCCACATACCAGGAAGATGCCAGGGGCCACACAGACGCCAGCGAAGCCTTCCTAAATCACAGCCTTGTTACATTGATGAATGTGTGTGTCCTGTTCCCTGTGATCTCAGCTATCTGCCTCTGTCTGTCTGTGTGCACACGTTAGTGTGTGTGCGCAAATGTCAATGTCTGAGTGTTCTCTCTGTGTGCATTTGTGTGTGTATGTGTGTGTCTGAATGTGCCAGTCTCCGTGCCTCTGAGTGTATGCTGCCAGGTATGCGGTTGTGCTTGGCCGTGAGATTTGAGACGCATGTTTAGGGGAGAAGGGAAATTAGCGCCTCTCCTATGCAAGCACCGTTTTGTCTGGTGTGCATTTCCCTGCGCGGGGTGGGCTCCACTGTAAAGTCAATAGCCATAGAGTCCTGATCCTGTGGTAAATATAATAGGCCTACCGTCTAATCCACTGGGGAGTAGACCATTTTCTACCCATGGTCTAGTCTATTCATGCATAATTCATATTACCATCAATAATTCACCATGGTGACATTACCAATAATAACACAACAATACTTTGTTTTCGTGTGTGGTTTTAAAATGAGTGCGTTGCCTTGGCAACAGAGATGAGACAAATATTCCCAGGAGAAGTGATGGGAACACAGGAACAGGAGAGAATTCCCTTCTGATCCCACTTAGTAGTGTTGTCACACTCTCTCTCTCTCTCAGACACACACACACAGGCACACGCACACATGCAGGCACACGCACACACACACAGACCACACTCTCTGTAAGCATAAAAAAACTAGGTCAGATAATACAAGCTCCTGCGGGGTATTCTGTTTTGTCTCTTTAGGTTTTCAGGGAGACTAATGGAGGGACTATTTTGGGGAAGCAAAGCCTGCATCTCTGCTCCTTTGCCTTCTCAGTACATATCTACCGCCTCACAACAGACAGACACATTTGAGAACACAGACAACAGCGTTGTAATAATAAAAAGCCACAGCATAAAGCAAAACGGTGGGCAGGTGCGTGCGTTCCTCTCACCTCTGGAGTGTTCTTCTTGAACTCGCGGCTGAGGTCGATGAGTTTCTTCCGGGACTGTTCACTTTCATCCTGTCTGTTGGCAAGCTGCGTGGCGGTGGCGTCTAGCTCTTTCTGCAACACACATGCACAGATACGGGCACGATCAGTAATCTGTTGTTTCGTCTAACTGAATGATGGCGCACGAGCAATCCAAATGGCAGATCACAAGGTGCAGCTATTGTAAGGGGATTGTCGTATAGTGGACTGGATTGATTTTCCGGTTAACATTTTGACACATCTTTATACAAATACAGTTACATGTGTGTTCAGTGTAGAAATGTAACATTGCACTTGAGATTCGTGTGAAAACACACTGTCAAATAGGGCTAAGACTGTGTTTATATTTCTCATGCATTTGGATTTATACTGTAGTATAAAACTGTTCTACTTTAACAAGCAATTAAAGCAGACATGTTTATTCCCCCCTGGCACCAATCAGTGGGCAGACCTGAGATGGCTTGTTTTAGCTTCACTGGCAGGCCACGGTGACACGGGCACTGAACGGAACCCCAACGCCCTTGCCATGTCAAAGTAAGTCTATCTACACCAGAGGCTTGGTCGCCATCACACAAGTGCAGACCTGCAGACAATTCATCAACATATATACATATAACAACAGCACTATTTACAAAAACAACGCTGAGCCCGCCTTTACCTCCACCCCACCCACGTTACATTGTTATTAATAGACATTTATGGGCGTTGTTCCAGCCGACGGGGCCAAACGTTGACATTAACAAGACGGCTAGGACTTGTAAAGACTGTATCTCTCTGCAGTGTGTGTCGCGCTGGATTAGGTTTCTGTTGAATTCTGGCTCTCACTCAGGCTCGCTCCTCTCCCTCCCTCTCTCCCTCTCTCTCTCTCCCTCTCTCTCCCTCCCCCCGTCTGTCAATATCCTCTCTGTAGAGTGTGCTCCGCCAGCAGCAGCAGGAGCAGGGTTGTCTCCTCCTCGTACGGTTCAGACCCCCCTCTCATCTGCCTCCTGTGAGGCCGCCCGCCCCTGAGAGTGATTAAACGCTGCTGAAGGGGCGTTATGCTAACTAACACACTAATCATTTAATACACACATTACCACAGGGGCCCTTGTGGCCCAGTCTGCTGACAAGGTCCCAAAACGCAATCGCACACATGCCTATACACCTCCCCCCCTCTCCCACAACACACACAAACAATTATCTAAAGAAAAAAAACTAGTGCTAATTATCTCCGCCCCCGAATGCAGTTTTTTGACCAACCGCGCCATCTCATTCGTGTTCCACGGACGGCATAATGAGCGCGTTGGTACACCCTCATTGGGCTTTACACGGCGGAGCAGGATGTTAGCTCTCATGCCATCTTGCTCTCTGTGCCCACTGAGCTGTGGGTGCAGCAGTCTGTCTGCCCGTGGGCGTGGCCAAGGAGCAGCTGCTGCTGCGGCCCTTAGTCAACTCAGGCATGCGCACGAGAGCTTGTGCAGCGCTGGATAGAAGACAAAGAACCTCGTGAACTTTGGTCATATCGCATTTAACCCATTTCACATTCAAGCTCATTTTTTTCTTTGGGTATTAGTTAGACAATCGTTACAATGCAAGTGAATAGATAGGCCAGTAGGGGTGTAACAATTAGGAAAATAAAATAATTCAACCCTTTTACGTGTGGCTAAGTAAATATTAAACAGGTTAGCCTATTTATTTATTTATGTATCTGTTGTTTAAAACTGAATATTTCGAATGAATCCGTGGAATAACTTCAGTAGGTTCATGAAAACAGAAGCAGCTGAGCAGACACCGGAATAATATTGTAATCTGTGAGCTGTCTGATGTAGTTCTCCTTTCATGGTTAGGCTTTATGCGCATGAGGGCTGGCTGATAATAATTATACATCTCCTTGATCAAAATATAACAAATTCAAGTTCGATATATGCTCATTTTAATTTATATGGAAATCCAAACGAGCACAAACTGCCAAATGCGAATAATGTCCAGGGTTGCCCAATATCGGACGCCCAAGTAGGCAATTTTTTGCAACTCATTGCATTTCATTGTTATTTTGTATATCTGGCTAAGAGAAAGATCAGCAATTTAACTTGTGGACAATCTCCCCTCTCTACCCCATGTTACTTAAATTAATTATTCTGTAAAAAAGAATAGATCGTCCATAGACTTCCGCGTAGAATGACCTGCCGCTACGTTACAATGAGGCATGCCGAGCTACTGGTATTTGTCACGGAGAATTCTACACAGCAATGGTGTACAGCTCTTAAACGCAAACTGGAACTATTAGCAAATTTAAATGATAAACCTATTGCCAAACTGTGTTAATTTAACCGTAATCCATCCAGTCCATTCTCTGAACTGACTCAAAAGGTTCCGCACAGTATGACCAACGGATCAGGATACGCGTCTATCGACTTTATCGATATCAATTCATATGAAATACTTTGTGATTAGATGTGAAAATTTTTGGCCATATCACCAAAGCCCGACTGCATCACAGCATACGTAGATACGACACAGGCCATAACATAATGCACCATTAGTTAAAAATCAAACAGTTGCCATCTATTATGCAAACCTTTCTTGTATGAAAATGACACAGGAATTCAACACAGCAAGGGACATCCATGTATCTGCAGCAATTCATTTAAGAGCCATCTTTCTGGGGAAAACACCCATAGGCTACCTCTCACATGGCTTTTAAGGTCATGTGACAATCTCCCACCCCACAGTCTCTATCCAATTCTATTTTATTCTTAATTTCTGTACTGTGAAATGTTTCTATGAAATAATAGCTAGAAGTTATCTCGAAATTATAAATATCAATTGTGAATGTATTGATTGTGTCCGTCTATAATGGTTAGAATGGTTAGAATGGTTGGTTAGCACTGCGTACTTCGTTTTTTGAAGAAGGGAATAGTCTTTGGAGACCTCAGAGGGCCATAAAGCTCCCTTTAATGTCAATGTGATTGCTCTAACTGTCCCGCTTGGCTTGGCTGGCCTGGCCCAGAGCAGCAGTGCCTGTCCTGGTTCATTTGGTCGTCTGGTCAGTTGTAAAGACTATGGGAACAGATTGCCAACACTCCCCAGAGAGACTTCCACACGGACTCAGCCAAGATGTCCCCCGCACACGAGCATGCTTACACATGAAAGTGCATGTGTGCATGCATGAATGCGCGCATGTACGCACGCACGTTATTTGGGTAACCCAGTTATTTCACAGTACTTTGGATTAAGAAAAATAAGATCTTGTTTTTGGGATAGTCCAGAGCAATAAACAAATCATGAGCAGTTACCAGTAGGTATGTGGCAAGGCTGCATATTAGGGGTGTAACGGTTCACCAAACTCACGGTTCGGTTCATACCTCGGTATTTGAGCAGCGGTGCGGTTTTATTAAAAAAAACAAATAATTTGAGCCGTATAATCTGAGAATTTGTTCTGGCCTTTACTACATTTGTTTTGTAAACTAGGCTTTATTTTCTATACTTTCTGCCACTAGATGTCCCACTAAGCGCTAGCTTCTCAGCCAAACAAGAACACTGAGTTTCCCACCCACACATGTGCGCTAGTTCCAGCACAGTGTAAACAAACAAAAGATGGGATCAGATAACTGTAACACCCTGCTAAGGACAATATTCCTCTATATTCATAACACTGAAAATAGTAGTTGTTTGTTGCTGTATTGTTGTATGTTTAAAATAAACCTTTGAAACTGGAATACTAAGAACACGGTAGTTTACTACAAGAGTACTGTACAAAAGTCACACAATGCAATCGGACGAACAAATAGTTTGGAACCACATTTACTGAGATGGCAAAAGAGACCAGATACAGAATTAAAAAGAAAATGTTTTCTACAGTTTTCATACCCATGTGGACATCGTGGATATTGTATTGACACACATCAGAGACTATGTAGACATTGTGAGATGAAAGGTAATTGCTGCATCATACATAGCATAATTCACCCATGACTATAGTATACTATAAGAACGTGAGCGAACTCAGTGAGGGGAGGTAACGTTAGCGAACTCAGTGAGCGGCTTATGTTTATTATACCTTGAAGTTTTGAAGGGAATTAAATGCCTTACTAGTTGTTCCGGTGACAAAAATATTTTAATGTCCATGGTTGTGTTGTCAAACATTTGATGCAAGACAGATTATTATCTAACCTGGCACCGTGCTATTAAGCATAAATCTGGGTCACATCTGGGTGAGGTTCCCTGTGAGATTTCCAATAATAAAAATAAAAAGGAGACAAAAAGTGCTCTCAGCCAGGCTGCAAACTTTTCTACTGAATCTGTAATAGTAGGATATTTACAGTGTCCTCTGTACGTAGTAGTGGGTCAAAGAGGCATAGGGCTATACATTTATGAATGCTATAACATGTGGTGTAATTTCATGTTTTTAATATAAATTTACATATTCATTTGAACTCAGAACGCCAGTGTAGGCACATTAGAACTAGCCTGGTGTAAATTCACTTTGTGAAGGTCTTGAACTCTCCAGTGGGAAGTGTTAGTAGTTTCCTTCTACTGCAGGTAGACCTCTAACCTATGATTACTACTGGACAGCGTTAAACCAATATCCTGCATTGTGTTGATCATCTCATCTAACTTTACCACCATTTCAAAACATGTTTGTTGTCATCTCACTAACCCACCGTGATTGGTCCGCCAGCAGGATTGCTGTGAAAACTTAAAGCATAAAGAATAAAAACTGAAGAGCAGTTGTTGGCCGGAGCCAGACTACACGAGCACTATCCAGCTGCAACAACCTTCCCCACCCCCCTCCCCTGCTGAAAAGATATAACCTAGACAAAACACTGAGAAATATGAATGCGTTGTGTCGATTAGTGGGGCGCCTAACTTTTGTGCTGGTGCTTCTAAAATGTTCAGTAAGGAGGACCAGTGCTACTAGTGGAAAAAGTCTAGAGCCATGGTATATATATATATGCGGAGGCAATAGACTCGACATCGTAGCGACAAGGGCTAATTAATCCATGAATGAGGACACATGCATTCTATAAATCGATTGGTGTTGTTTTAATAACTATAAAAATGCTTAGTGGTTCTAATTAGGGCTGGACAATAATTTGATAACAATATATATTGCGATATCAACTTTTTCGATAATGGTTTAAACTAATTTACGGTATTTCGATAAGCTATACATTTGTCACTGAATGATGGGCGCAGCAGTCAGCTCGCAGGGTTCTTACAGTGTGACCATCTTGGTGTGCAAACTTAAAAAAATATGTAGGCCCACTTTGTGCGAGTGACTTCTAGCCACTATGTTCGCAGC
>JAODVN010000005.1:918322-938926 GCA_025434125.1 Chologaster cornuta
GCTTAAACCAAGGTGGTGCAAAGACAGCCCAAAGACCTGACGTGCACCGCTTTCTGACTCACCACCCACCGACACAGTGAAACCTCAGTCCCCATGCCAGATTTTGTCACTGGGCAGAGAACCGGCTGGCTACAGTAAAGTTATGACGTGATGCCCCTTCCCTCTATGCTCCCCAAGCCTGTGCAGCAACAGAGGGGTAAAAATAATCGCACCAGTGAGTCCAGACAACCAGCTCATAAATGAACACTAAAACTCCTGAAGACAACAGCAGGCTACTTGCTGAGAGATCTTAACCACTAAGGTTCCCACTAACCACTGACCTGGAATCCACTTACCAAACCTTTTCCTAAATATACCCATTAGACGAACCAGCACCGGATCAGTTTTCACTTTGGTCACTATTTAGCCGTCCACAAAAATAGTGAACTATTTTTCAAAAGGCTCCAGGGTGCTTTGTTCCAGGAACAATTTATGAGGTGAGATGTAGGCTATTACAACTAAATTGGGAATAGTGCAAAACAAAAAGGTCTGTTTATAATTTGCCGTGGCAAGTCATGATCTGGGCCAGCCCTGTTTGTGATGAAGACTTGCAAGTTGCATTTAATAAAACAACTATCACTTTAAAAAAGATACACAATGTCCCTACAACACGCCCGCCATTTTAAAAAGACAAAATTACATACAATATAAATACACAAAATAAATGAATAAACAAACATCAGAAAGGGAGTGATCCCTTCTAAAGAAACTCAACTATGTAATGGATGTACACAGATTACAGACATTAAAAACCCCTCCATCTGTAATTCACTGTCACCCTGCCATCATCTCTGAAGCTCTGATCCATTTAGCAGACTGAGACCTTGCTAAAAGCATCACTGTTGCTCCCATTTGAGTTTGAAAAGGTGGGGAAGGGAGGGGGCACATGTAGAAACGAAAACCAGTTAACGTTTCTTACTACTGTTTCAAAACCTGTACGCTGTTCTGCAAAAACAACTAAACTAGCTTCATAGAGAATGAGATCCACTGATCAAATAGAAGCACTTGATTAGACAATTGTTAGACACTACTATGACATCTCTATTTTGTTTGGTTCATTATCATCAGGATGGAATTACAACTGTTATGCGCAGACATACAAATAAGCACAAATGTCCATTTGGTCAGAAGAAACACTCAAACTAGTTTGTGATTAGACGAAAAGCCCGTCCATATTAAGAATGACAATTTCACACACACAAGCAGTTTCACACTGTCCTCAGAAAGCAGATAAAAATAAAAAATAAAAAAAAAAGACTTCACTGAAGGCCATTTTCTGGGAGCTTCTCAATAGGAGGGCGAGTAAATAAGATGTCATCAATAATAGACAGTGAATGTTCTGAGCAATGCTGTGCGCACCCGCGCATGCAGCTTCTGCTGATTCCTATCCTGCAGACAAGGCTGCCAACCGCCAGCCTTTTTGCACACGCTCAGATTCACTGTCCTGACTAATCGCTTTTGATAGGGGCCTTTGCCATAATTACCCTGGGCCTTATCACAAACTTATGTGATGCATTTTTCATGTCCTGGCTGCAAACAGTGCAATCACTGCTCTGGCAGTCGATCTACGAAAAATAATCATCTCAGAAAAATGTACACACAACAGTTCAAAAGGGGAGGATTGGATGAGGGTCGGTAAAGGGCCTGAAAGTACATTTTAAAAAATGGGGGGAGGGGGGGGGGGCAGGATAGGAAGGGAGAGAAAGCAATAGGGAGAGACATTCTTAGTTTTACATAATGCATCAACAGTGGGCATGAGTTGGACGATCAAATAAGTAAGAAAAAAAGAGGCCTTGATGATGTGGCAGAAGTGTAACACAAAGACCGCTGACAAGACTTGTTCAGTGTCCTTTGTCTACCCACTCATGAAGGCACCATGACCTAAATAAAAGTTTAAATACCACGCCTATGTAATTTATAAGATATTATTGGAGAAATCAGACTATGCCACATAATCCCATATTATGTTAATTATCATAGGTTAGATATCCAATAATTCAATAATCATGATGACTAAAATACAGTACTGACAGCATAAAATACAATAGCGCCATTGTCTACATTTCTGTTATAGGTCAAACAGGCCATTATGGACACAGGGTATTTTCACATAGGCTAGTGAATAAGCCTATTCCTTGTAGCCGACACAGAGCTACGGATAGACTCGGTGCATGCCTAGATTAGTGACGTGGGAAACACTGGAGCAATTCTTGAGTTCTTCATCAACAAGGTCGTGCTCCCGTTTAAAATGCTTTGTGTCAGCAAGCACTGTCCCGTCCACTTCCACAGACGTGGCACTGTCTGTACAACGTTAGGGGTTAGTCTACATTTGGGCAGAGCAATGCTTCCGATCGCGAGAAAATCGAAAACGACTGTGCCGAGAAACCATTAGCACACGGCAGCCTCAAATATAAACTGTTTAAATTGCGATAGCTAACCGGTGAAGCTAATGTTTTCGTTCGCGATACATAAACTTGCCGACGTGACAGTACCGTAAGCAAAAACAGACAGCCCGACGATGTGTTTGTGCTGTCTGTCTCAGCGGTGTCACCACAGCGCCACCGTAATGAGTCGCACTTATTCTCCCTGAAATTATCCAACCATACAACGCTAAAGCGTCGGGCTAACTACGGCTTTGCTTTTGTAAAGTTAGAGAAGAGGCGATTCACAAAAAATACCTAAACCCTTTGCAAAAGACTGCGAGCTGCTTTTTGCGCATCCCCGCGGCATCGCCCGGGTGCCAGTCGTAGTGTCCGATCGATGTGAATTGAACAAAGAGGATCAATTTCTGATCAGCGAGAGAGCCACTTTCATCAATGTGAGAAGGTCTTGAATTCCCGTCCAAAACAGACACAGAACGACCACTAAACAGCAAACGCAGACCTCGAAACAGAAAACACGACCGAACTTAACACGGTGTAGACATTCTAAATAGAAAAAACTGACCTGTAGTTGTTGTAAGTCAAAACGCTTCCAATATTGAAACATCGATCCTGCATTGGCCGCCATCTTGAGACATATTGAGACAGGAATGAGATGCTGATAGAGAGCGCGGGGGTTGGAGTTCAGTGTAAAGGACTGGGCAGTGCACAAAACACGAAGCAGATCTCACGAACAATGCCCCGCTGATTGGATATATGAACGGAACGGAGTTATCGAACAGCGGGATTGCCTTCAAAACAGCATAGGCTATTGCTTTAAACGTTTTGTCAACATTCGTTATTACAGGTAAGTACTGAAAAAGAATGTATTTACATTCATTGTTTGCTGCCTAGATCTGCTGCGGCTAACTAAATACATAAAAATCGAAAATCAAGTCGCTATTAAAATGGGCTACATTACTTTAGTTGAGAGTCTATGGCTATGTAGGCTAGGTGGTAGACGAGACTATACTGGTTCAGTTGCTGTGAAGTGGTGGACCCGTAATCTTTGAAGAAAAGGTAAAAAGTGAAATGGACTTATCTTACTTGGCCCAGAAGGTGTGAAGGTGTTTTTTTTCTTCTATTGTGATGACAATTATTGATTAAGTAGCATAATGGTGTAGTTACACATACAGTTTACTATATGTTTACGATCTAATATAGTTTACTAAACTATTTTAAATACTCATAAGGGTTTCCTCATCTCAATACAAAATTCTAGATAGATTCTAGATCTAGAAATTATGATGATCAGTTAATAGGCTAATGTAATGTAATTGTATTATTGGGCTAGCTATAGCCTAGTGTTTAGGAGACATGATCATGGACAAGTCGCTGAACTAGCTTGCTCTGATGTTGCCAATCTGATCACCCTATAATAATTAGGAATGGCACCGATACGATACTGAGATTGGAAATCGGTCTGTTACTGATTTAAATAACTGGATTGGTATTGGTGACAACTGAACAGTTGTAAACGATCCATGGGGCTAATCCAATTAAATTAATTGAAATGCTTCTGGTCTACTGTAAAACATCAGCCATGTCTACCCTACCCAGGCCACACTATCAGCAGCAGATTTGTAAAATCAATCTAAGTCCTTTACTTTCCAATTTAACTTAAAACTTAATTTACGACTGGAATCCGATCTGTACTCAGTATCGTCTGATAGCCAAAGTGTATCGGTATTGGGAAAACATTTTTCAGGACTCCTTTCAACACACACAAGGACATCTTACATTGCACTGTACATAGGTATTGGTCACAATACAATAATCAATATAAAACATTTTGTTAAGATATATATGTTGAGATATATTAAGATATATACTATAGTATTTGACATACTATGTTGTGTTAAGTCTCATGGAAATACAAACCGTGAAAACACTGTCATCTGGCAATAGTGAGGCTACTTTAAACTGTAAACATGACACAGTAGGCTACACTCTTCCTTAGCACACTGTATTCTTGCGTTTCAAGCTGTACTTGCCAAACAGTGTTACACAAACCAGATCCTAGCTGTCACGTTGTCAAGAGATGATCAGGCATGTGCCTCTGTTACTGTTTTGATTTTGAACACATTTAGTTAAGACTGAGTGGTCTAGTGTGTACTGCTTTGTCTGGATACACATAGTCTGTTCACATTCTGGAATTCTGCTCAATGGCTTTCTATCAACCATTTTATGTCTGTCTAGTGTTCCAATAATATTTTCATATTTCACAAGCCATTACAATTTCATTTTGTTCACTCATAATAAAACAATAGTTTTGCCATAGATAATGACCACACTTTCATTAAACTTGTTTGAATATTCTTTATATTGCTGTGCCTCAGAGTAGCCTCTCAGTAATTAATTTAATTTGAAGCTGTAACTATCTACAACATCTTGATCTATGAATAAGTAGGCATTATCCAATATGTCTATAAACCAGGACTTTTTTCATACTTCCTTTATGAGGATAATATGCAGAATTCTGTTAAACTTTGTGTGCCCATCATAGACAAGCCATGTCTTAATAACTTCATAAGGTCTAGGCACAACATTCAAAATAATATTATTAATAAACACTGCTTTCCAAAACATTACTTTAAAGGACAACGCAGATTAAAATCATAACAGTAGCATGCTCAACATTGTGTCTGTTATATCAAGGTTTCAAATGGATTGAAAATAAAGTATTGTTTTGTATTGTCATATAATAATATAAGTCCACAGGACTAATTCTCTTTTTTAATGATGTTAATTGGTGTCATACGGGACTAGCCTTGTCAGAATAGACTCTACTTATCATTATACCAGGAAAAACTGGTTGTGTAATACATGCTGGTTTGCTAGATTTTCCTCACATCCATCTAACTGTGGTTGCCTGCTACCATCACACAAAGGAACAGCACTCATCTACAAGGAATATGATATGGCATTTATTTATATCTGACAAGGTTAACATGGTTTATCATATTGGAAAAATTATTATTGGATGGAAAAACAAAACGTTTTTTCTTAGCATACCTTAAAATGCATTAACACATTTTCTCATATTAAAGCTTATGGCCTTCACCATACTGTACAAGCAGGCATGGTGAAGGCCATAAGCTTTAATATGAGAACATTTGTTAATGTATATATTTAATTATAGTTATTTTATTATACTTTTGGCTGTGCATACAAACGTGAAGTAATTATGGTATTATAACAACATTTAAGATTTAGGCTAAAGCTATAGGCTGTAAATGACTGTTTAGTGGTATGAAGTATAAGTGCAAGGTTTGTGAGAACATATAAACATCAGCATTATCAATTCAGTCTTGAGTCATCATGCTCTGGCATGCCTGGTAAGAACAACATGTTCTCTTTTTCTGCTTAGAAATCTGTCTAATATGAACATGTGTCGAGAGAAAGACTTAAATTATTCATGACATGAGTCTTCAAGAACAATAGAAGAATGACGCAGCTCATATATTTAGACCATCATAATCGCCGGTATTCATATTACCTTGTTGCTTTTATACGCTGTGATATTTGTGTTTTTACCATACATTTTTGTATAATGTAATGTTCAATTAATGCGCGATTTGTTTTAGATGATTATAACAATTATTGATGTTGCGATAGTTGGTGTTCATGTAAAACGGCATCATTCGTTTTTTTATGCATTTGCAATGTGACAATTTATTTGACCAAGATCAAGCTACAGGACATATATTAAAAACAGCTTCCCTTTCCTTAAGCTTTCACACTTTTCTGTTCGTCCCACTGGCTCAGTGTGGCTGTGAGGTCCTTTTCACAGGCCTTGTGCTACTCCGGGGGCCAGAGATGGATGTGTGGCTCTCGGGAGCCCGAGGCACCGAACCAACACTGATCATGTCAGACAGGCTGGCTGCATAAGATCATCATCGGACAGCAATGAAGTGAAGCGCCTACACGGCACTTTCACACAACCTCTGGCCCCTAGGGTAACCTCACAGGTCATGATCAAGGTCAGGGGTCAGTGAGGCCCTCAGTGAGCCACCCCTCTCGCCCTCACTCTTTTTCTCTCACTCGTTCAATCCATACTTTTTTTCCGTTTTAATTTCCTCCTGTTTTTTCCGCGGACTGGGACCGATTGAGACATCCCATCTCCTGGGAGAGGAGATGAAAAAAAGGGAAGCAGGAGAAAAATCAATAGGAAAGATGAGCTAAGATCTGTGAGTTTTCTATCAAAAGAGAATGCCTCTGTGTGTGTGTGTGTGTGTGTGTGTGTGTGTGTGTGCAGTACACGCATGTACTGTAGACAGACCGTGGTGTTGCTTCTGACAAACTGCTAGGAAACAATCGAGGCAGCCCTGTCCAGTGACCCCCGTACAGAGAACAATGACTAAGGGCTACAGTCTGCCCCACTTTGTCTACCCCACACCATTGCTACTACTGGAAGGTTATCACTTAATCTTCATAAAGTACCTGCCTTGCTAAACCTTCAATGATGAACACTGTAATGAAAAAAATCTCTATTTGGTACCATCTATACTGTCTGTGTGTGTGTGTGCGTGTGTGCACATTGTGTGATATACAGATGGTAGAGAAACATCCAGTATTGATCAGACCATGTGGATTTAATTACCACGTGGCTGAGTGTGTTTGATGACATAAGAGAGGAAAGCATCATCGGTAGCAGGAATAAAGCCAAAGTAAGTTTTGCTGAGACAGGAAAAACAGTGGCATCACATCATCGCATAATAATCTTCAGTTCTTTATTTTATTCACCAAAAATAAAGATTTAAAAAATGGGTGTTTATTAAAGGCTTCTAATCTCAACCACCTTTCATCATATTGTCCTTGAGCAAGACTGTACCCTATGTGGACTTCCTTTTGAGGGGGAGCAATCATAAAGGGCACACATTACTGTGACAAACATACCTTGATGGAGCTTCCCCAGCTCACTGTTTATGTTTTGAAAAACCTCAGTGCCACAAACAATGGCACATTTAGGTGGGGGCAGGGGCAGGTAACATATGAGCCTATGAGCGCTGTATCTGTAGAGTTGACAGCAAAATGAGCCACTGGGCACAGAGGTGTGGGTCAGGCATCAAGCACTCTATCAGCTCTAATCCAATGAATATAGATTTAACCACAAGGTATAGACACAAACTGTGCAGTGTACCTTTAATAAAGCAAGACCAGCGTAGATAACACTGGATACCTGGAACATTGTATCTGTAGGCTACAACGTAACTCCAACACAGTTGAGTGTTCTATTCTGCTGGTGATAGACAACCCCAAGTGGGACGGTAAATTAGTGACTAGAACTGTTCAGATGAAAGGGGGGATACATTATTCAAAAAGAATACAAAAACTCTTATGGGGATAACTTTTCAGATGTGCACTGCACACACAAATGCGCACTCATGTGTACACATATGTTCACGCCGTCTAAAGATATGTTTTCCTCTTACAGCTAGGACAAGATAATTAATTTTACCGGAAGAAGGATCCCATGGAGATTCACACACATAAACTACTATGTTTCTTCCGTCATCTCCTATTACTCCTCATTTTCTAGTGTTCCCCCTTGTCATTGGGAGTCTGTGAATTGAACCCGCATGCATTTCCAGCCCACCCGAGTTCAGAGACAACACAGATATAGAGCCCACCTTTAATACATTATTTAATACATCAAGGTGGTTTTATTTAATGGATTTGCAAACACACTTGTGCAAATTACCCTGATTGTCTTTTCTTGTTAAAATGAATGCCAAAGCATACTTAATACTTCATTAATTAATTCGTTCGTTATATACTATCTGGACAGAAAACGTTATTAATAAAATATTAATTAGGCACAGAAATAATGTAAATGCATTAGGAATGAACAGAGCTTTGATGCACAACGTTTCGCATGGGTAGGGAGACACCTAGTGGTCACTTGCGATACATTTCGGCAACCCGCGAGGTTTTTATAGCCTAATATGAAACATTTAAAATACTTATTTAATAAAAAGGTTGTGGGCATATACCAATGCGTATTTATGTTTACCTGACTGTTTATGTGTCCATCCAACAGACATTTATAACTCTGTGCTCCCTAAAATAATTTCCACATTCCTCTTGATGATTTCAAATCCATCCAAACTAGGCCTTAATGAGGATGAATCAGATTAAACGTGGCTGGCCTGGTTGAATCTATATAGGCTGCATGGCCTACAGAGAACGGTAAGCTTGCATGGATGGAAATATTTGGTGAATTTGACAAAAAGTGTATTATCTTACAATTAGCATGCAATATACCTTTAAGTGGCCACTGAAACAGTGTGAGTTTGTCTTTAAAGATATATCAAGAATTGAAAGTCATTTCAGCCACAGTTCTCGCCCTGACAGTTGGACAGGCACACATTTGTGTATATTGGTGACATTTTGTTTGGGCATACTTGGGCAAATCAGATTGCAGATTCATAATTCATAAATGGCTTTACATTATCATAGAGACCCCAATACTTTACTTAAAACACATTCCATTCGAAATTGTCAATTTTTTCTGAGCTAAATAGTAATTTTTGCTTCTATATACAATATTAAAATGTATACGACTGAAAATATGTATTTTAACCCTCCCTTTAACAAAAACATTTATTTTATTTTATTTTGGGGGGGTTAGGGATTTCAATAGCCTATGTATATCATCATCATTAAACCTTACTTGATTGAATAGTGGATTATAAAATAAATAACTTATTATGATGGCTATTTAATAAATGACATCTACACGTCTCTTACATCTGCTGTGGGTCAACTTATAAGTCTAATAAGGGGAGTCCTCCTCATACTCAACTTCAGAACATCTTCATCACTTTCACTATTAAACCATTTTTTCAGAAAATGGGAAACAGAAAACATGTTCAAATGAATAAGTAGTTATCAAGATCCTGCAGAAATTGGTAAGTTTTGGAGCATGGAGACGTTGAAAACATGCAGGACAGAGGGCTGGGAAACACTGCCTTTAAACATAATCTTTGAGTAAATGTTATTCCCCACTGAACAGTTGGGCATATACTTCACACAACTGCTAAACATAATCTGTAAAAGTTCACCCTCTTTCAAAATGTAGGGATCAGAAAATGCAAGCTTTAAATGACCCCACGCTATTTGACCTTATGTCTAAAAGCATGGCCAAAAAATGTTATGTGCTCCATTCAGTATGTAGTGTAGTCTAATGACTTATATTTCAAATGTTGCCTAGTGATTTGAGATGTGTTATGGTGGTCGGCTGGTTAGCGCAGGGCAGTTATACCTCACTCTCAGACACCTCAGAGCCGACATATACGCCACAGCCCATTGGGTTTTAGCACCTTGTAGAGCGTACACTCTCTACACAAGGTGTGTACATTCTCTACACGGGAAAGCGGGGTTCGCAGCGGTTACACATATTAGGACATAGTTATAACCATCGGTTTATGTGTAACAGACACATGTAAGCCTGTGCTTCAGATTGCCAATTTTATCCTTCCTCAAAATGATTTACCCTACAGCCATGGGGAAAACAACAAGGCTTTGCCATTTCCTCACACTAATATCTGTATGGATTTCAAAAAGATAAACCCAAATAGCATTCTCCACCTATTAGATGTATTGGCCAAATATTCACCCAATTAGGTAGCATAAGGCTTGCCCAAGGTGTTTACTCAACCTAACTGCCTCTGAGGCCAACAGGCTCTGCAGGCTGTACAAAAGCCCCATTCACTGGTAACTGAAACCCTAATGCTGCCACGTCTAATGTTGGACTGCATATGTGTCTCTTGCAAAAGGTATTGGATGACTAACTGGGAACAATCTAGAATATATAGGGTAAGACAACGCTATTGGTGGCTTTTACAATATAATAATACTACACCCTATAGAACAGGGGCGTACATACGTTTTTGGAGCATCAATGCCTGTGATGTGGAGGTAGGGAATGACTTCGACCTTTCCTTAGGCTTAGTTACCATAGCTCTGGAGATACGTATCGAGGTGTTGTTTTTGGTGGAGTGATGAGAAAACTACAAGAACAGCAGAGATCGATGGAATTTGGTGCTCTGTGTAAAACAGACCAATCATCAATAAAGTCTGATGGAGACTGCAAGAGTTTAATTTTGTCCCAACAAAGAAAGAAATACCAAATGAAGACATACCATTTTTGGAAACCACTAGGATGTGCATTGTGTGCAATTGCTGTTGGTTCTCTGCTGCTCATACTGCAACTGTGTCTACTCCATTTACGGGACCCTTCCAGACCGTCTCCAAATAGGTATGTATATGACAGTAGAAACACTGTGGAGGCGGTGGTGTTGCTTATTTGGACACACCCTTTTGGCCTCAACACCAGGCTTCCGGATTGCCAGGCACTTTACGGGATACCGGGGTGCGAGGTGACTGACAACCGAAGCCTGTACCCGTCGGCCGACGCCGTGCTCTTCCATCACGCGGACATCTCCGGCGAAGCCAGCCTGCTGCCGCTAGAGCCTCGGCCCCCGGCCCAAAAGTGGATATGGATGAACTTTGAGTCTCCCTCGCACACGGTCAGACTGTGGCAGTTTGAGGACGTGTTTAATTTAACTATGACCTACAGGAAGGACAGCGACATTTCTCTTCCTTACGGGCATCTCATCTCCCGCCGGCATGGGGAATCAGCGGGGATTCGCAGGCCCGCAACCACACACTCACGCCCCAGACCTGGCCTCGTAGCCTGGGTGATCACCAACTGGTCTGAGTCCCATGAGCGCGTGGTCTTCTTCAGAGAGCTAAGCCAGTACGTCCAGGTGGATATATTTGGGGGCGCGGGTCGGCCGTTACCCCATGGCATGAGCGTGATGGAGTTGGCCCGGCAGTACCACTTCTACTTGGCTCTGGAGAACTCCCAGCACACCGACTACATCACGGAGAAGCTGTGGAACGCCGTGCTGGCCGGGGCCGTTCCCATTGTGCTGGGCCCGTCCAGGGAGAACTACGAGCGTTTCCTGCCCCCCGAGGCCTTCATACACGTGGAGGACTTCCCAACGGTTGAAGAGCTCGCCCGGTACCTGCTGGAGCTGGGACGCCACCCGGCCCGGCTGCAGCGCCACCTTGGGTGGAGGGGGAGCTACGACGTCCACATGCTGACCTTCTGGTCGGAGCAGTACTGTGCTGCCTGTCGAGTCACGGGCGCCTTTAAAGACACCCCCCGCATGGTCACTGACCTCACGCGCTGGTTTTACAATTGAAGAGGTGTCGTCACGGTTACAAAATGTGTGATGTTGAAGAATTAGTAAATATTATTAGTGCCTATTATTATTACAATGTTTTATTATTATTATTATAATTATTATTAATTGTTGTTATATTGTATTATATTGTTATATATTGTTGTTATTATTATTGTTGTTATTATGTGATAAAGACTTACAGTCTTCTGAGTGTGAGTGTGTGATTGTGTGTGTGCATGTCATTATAGAATATTTAATACCCGTCTAAAATACCTATTTAATACTGTCCTTTAGTTAGTCAGTGTCTCTGCATCCATAATATGCTTCATTTACATTTCAATGAGCGGCCTGGCCTCATGCATTACAGGGCAACTCCCAATGTGTCAGAAACAGCATAACCAGGCATTGAAGAGCTTCTTTGCCCCACTAGTTACATTGCTCTTGGCTCTTACCACATCTGCAATGTCATTCTGGTGTGGCAATCCCCATTGAAAGCAGTCAATTCAGTTCAGTTCAGTAAGCCTCAACCCCACACACCACTCTCAGTCCAAGTCAGACATCTTGTGAGTAGCAGCTGCACCCACCCACACACACACACACACACACACACACACACACACACTTACACACACACACACACACACGCACACGTGTTTGTCATTGCTGAAATCACATCAGTGAACTTGTTAAAGTGGCAAACTAAAGAACTCCAAAGAGCAGAACTAAATGAAATGTGCAGTAGCGTATTCTGTTACTTGATATAGAACAAAAGCTGTGATCCGGAGCTGTTGAATTTATGCGTCTGTATTAACCCTTCACACAGTCAAATGGGCATGAAATAATATCACTTCTTCTTTGAAATGCTGCTTGCTTACTCTTTGGGCAAATTGTTCATCTACAGAAGCGATCATAGGAGAACCTCATTAATATACTCTTGTTTGTGTAAAGCATTTAGCTTAACATCATAAACCAATATGCTCTCCTTGGTCTAATTGAATCTTATGCCATGCATTTGTAGGATTGGTCCATTAGACACACCAAACATAATAGAAAGGGAACTCCATATTGTCACTGCTCAGATTGCAAGGCCAACACAATGGAAGGTTGTTATGTTTACAGGGTAAAATGATATGCATATTGACCTGTAGAAACTCATAACCTAGATACAGTATATAGGCCCACACTCAAGCACAGATATGTCTATGCCCTCCATCATATCCAATTTACAGAATGTCGTGAGCCTGGTTTTGCTCAAACATACTGAATCTTCCTCCTATTCTTTTTCCTCCTGTCTTTCGGGCACCTACATGTCCAATTAGAGTGGAGATCCATAGCCTCGGAGGTTTCCACGCAGCACAAGCCAGGAGCCAGCTCTCTACACATCAAGAAAGATCATCTTTAAAATACTCTCACAACTATAGACAATTGTATTTACAGTATATGGATGTGTGTGTGTGTGTGTGTGTTTTGAATGCTCCTAAATGGAAAGTGTTAGGCAGTGGTATCTTAATTCTCTGTAGGCTATCCTGTAACGTTTTCATATCATTTTCAACTTTTAGATCCGATTTGAGTTGATTCCACTTTTTTCAAAACGTTGTCCTTTAGATTTAAAGCACAGGCACACTTCTTGAGTGCTCACATTTCTCTCTACTCCCCATTGTTGGAGATAACGTATTGGCACACACAATTCTCTGTCACCCAATGTTTTACAGAGGTTGTAATGCGTTGTTGCCGAGCGACAAGGTAAAATATTCCTTGCATCTCTATGAGATAGTGATTTGTGCTTTTGGTGGAGGTGACATCTGCGACCAGCTGAATAACCAGCATGTCAGCCATGGTGCCATTCATAGCCCATGTATGCATGCAGGGCCTCCAGCTAGAGACACAGTAACCTCATTTGTACTGCAACAGATGTTTCTCTTAAAAGCATCCGCAGACATGGCGAGTGAAGAGTCTGTCTTTCATTTTCCAGGGGGATCAAAGAGACCAGCGTAATCACTATGAAATCAGTCACATTTGTACTGGTTTGAAGAGACATATTGACTTACAGTAGGATTACTCTGTTTCAAGCTCTGAGCGAGTGCTCTCTCTCTCTCTCTCTCTCTCGCTCTCTCTCTCTCTCTTGCTCTCACACACACCCAACCTACACGTATTTTATAGGGATGCTTTTATGTGTTGTACATCAAAGAAGGGAGGAAAAAAGAAGAGAAAATGCAACAACATCCCCCAGACAAATAAACTAAAATAGTGTTCCCATGGCAATCTGATGGCTGGTTTCCCATGGCTGTGTCTCACTGCCCCATAGACCTACACTCTGTCTCACTGATGGCTCCTGTGATTGCAATCATCCATCTTACTGTCAAAGGCAAAGGAATGGGGCAAGAAAGGGGGAAATCACACACACACACACACACACACACCAGCTCTCTCGTACTCCCATGTGTCCAGCAAACAAGCCACCCTGCTGCGATCAGCGCTCACACACAGACCACATGGCCCTCAGGGGCCCACAGGGCGTATAGCAAAAACTGTGCAGTGTGTGTGTGTGTGTCTGTGTGGTGTGCACACGAGAATGTTCTGAGAAAAACGCGCGTGTCGGCGTCCATCTTCTGTGCCTTCTTTGTTATGTAGCATGGGCAGTCACTGGGGCTATACACAGGGAGGGGGGGCACATGTCTGATCATGCAGCTGATCAAAAGCACCAGCGCCTCGGTCCCTCGTGGGCCCAGTGCGAGCGGGCCTCGTATCAACATGTCTCTGTTCACTAGACAGGAAAAGAGATGTGTGTTTGTGTTTGTGTGTGTGTGTGTGTGTGTGTATGTGTGTCTCGTGGGTGGGCGGGGGGGGGGGGGGGGTAATTGACAAACAGTGGGGCAGACACAACACAGACGAAGCACGCTTGCACGTACCTCCACCCACCCCACAGGGAGGGGCGGGTGGGTGCATCTGGACTCACAATCTGTTTTCTGCCGCTCTCGTTTCACCACAGGTGAAGAGTTCTTCCGCCTAGATGTGTCCCGTAACCTTGACTAAAAGAGCTCATGTTACATGACTCATGGGGAGGAGGCTAAGGAGCAGAAGTACAATCGACAGTGATTGACGGGGTGGCGGGGAATGGAGTTGTACGAGGTTTCAGCATTGTATGGTAGCCTTGTGTCCCGTTAGCGTTATGTCATTGGCTTGGAAATGATACTGAAGCAAACCTGCTACTGTTTGGTGTTCTTTAATCTTATTTTAACAATACAATTTATGCCCTGAAATGTAAACTAATGCAACTCAAATGTTACACACAAACGTGTACATATACAGTACACACACACACACACACACATACAGCCTTTAGTATGAAAGGCAATCGATCAAACTCAACATATCAATCAAACTCAACATATGATTTTAAATTTTAAATGTATTATTTAAAAAAATTATAATAGCACTGAAATATAATGTATTGTATTTTAAAATAGGAATGAGAAAACTTTGAATGAACTGTGACATTTAAGACACAGAACATTGTTAAATCAGCGACCTTACATTTGGCAGGTACATTTACTGCATACAATGACGTTACATACAGTATTTGAATATCATAATAAGAGTTAGCACAGACTGTAGCAGGCAGTGATAATATTTAACTGAGAACAGTGTGGTCTCTCAGAGACCTATGTACCATTATGTCACACTAAGGATGAATGCTTACATGCCATCATGACAGGAGTGACCATAATCCTGTCAGGTTTAGCACTCAATCAGCCAATCATATGATGATGCACTAGAGCCAAGCTAGGGCACCATGAGCGAAAACACATAATAGGGTCTCTTCCTTCCCTTCCCTTCCCTTGCAGATGTGTCCTGTCCATATGCGTTTCCTTTTACCTAACTTGTTTCAAGAGGTTTTTGGCAGTGTTTGCCCCACCCATGGGGTGGTGCCACAAAGAAGCGTAGTGTGTAGTGTGTTTGACAGGCTAACGTTAGATGAAACCACACAGGTTATACAACAACGTGATTCATGCTAAGACCTTCACAGCCAGGAAAGCTGATCTGTGCAGAATGGGGGTGGGACGAGTCTAAGGAAACAATGATATTGTCTATCTCGTTGGACAAAGGACGAAATGCTCAGCATCTCATTTAGATACAAAAGAAAATATTCACTTTAGGCAAATGCAAGTTTCAGCTACACTCAAAAATAATACAAAAGAATACAAAAAATAAAAGACAACAGGTGAGTATCTTGAATGTATAGCCGTAATATTTATACTATTTTAAGAACAATTTAAGTTAAAACAAAACCATGGAAATATCACACTTAAACAAGGAAATGTGGGAGATCATTTCTACACGCACACACATATCAAATTATACTTTTAGGCTCTCGTCTTTGTCTCTCCCATATTGTTGATGGTGGGGAAGAGGCTTGAACAGCCTGTGGGCGCTTTGTCTTAATCACAGCAAATGATAGGGGGTCCAACAAACTGCCAAGTCCAGAGCCTTCTGCGTTCTCTGTGCCAACGAATGGGAGAACAATTATATGAGAATGCTGTTGGTGAAGGGGTTTCAAACCATCAATCCTCTTCGTACCGTGAATTCCAATCATGTGTTCCAGAATCAGAACCCTCTCAGCCAGGATCTTCAAAGCCTCTCTGAGCTGCTGAACCGCCTCACCCTGAACAGCAGGGACATGTCACCATGGCAACCTCCTTAACCTTAGCTCGCCCACCAAAAGACACTTAAGTGGTATTGTCTTACCTCAGACAAGTCCTCTCCCGGCTCACCCTTTGGCCCAGGTGACCCCTGTCAGTGCAGCAAAACATCTGTGTCACCAGAATTGTGTGTGTGTGTGTGTGTGTGTGTGTGTGTGTGTGTGTGCCATATCACAACAGCCATATTACTCACAGGTAGTCCTTGATCCCCTTTTGATCCCGGTAGCCCCTAGTTTAAGAAGGAAAACAATTAAGATGTCAGGAATGAAGTTGTGACAACACACACAGGAGCATGCACGCACACACACACACACACACACACGCACACACACACACACACACACACATACAAATGCCAATTGTCCAGATTTCCAGTGTGTAAGCACAGGCCTAGATGAAGGGGATTGGGTTAAAAGTAGGAGGGCTAGGTGAAGCCAGCTCCTGAGGGGACCTGACGTGACTGCTCTGATTAGTGAGGCCTGGCCTTGGAATGAGAACGGAGGATTAGTCATGGATTTGAGAACTGGCCCCTTGAAGTGAATCACGCTTCACGTTTCCTGACAGTGTGGACCA
The DNA here is from genome assembly GCA_025434125.1 of Chologaster cornuta. NCBI lineage: Eukaryota > Metazoa > Chordata > Actinopteri > Percopsiformes > Amblyopsidae > Chologaster > Chologaster cornuta. Next base: position 935,252 of record JAODVN010000005.1, read on the forward strand.
TTTGTCAAACATAGAACAAAGCACATTACAACTGTTATTTCAACAAAGCATATTTACTCAACTAATCACAACATTAAGGCCGTTATGTAGCCATGAGTTACCTTTTCTCCAGCATCTCCTTTAGGGCCAGGATCACCAGCCTTGCCTAACAGACCGTTCTCACCCTTCAGTGTGCAACAACAAGAGATAGCTAGATGACGCCAGTGACCACACAGATGACCATAATTATACGGGAATCGTACATCCAACTACAACATCTGGCAGCCAACTGCAATCCAAGTAGTCAAATACTCACATCTTGCCCAGGCAGGCCTGGAATACCTTGGGGTCCTCTTGGCCCAAGAGAGCCTACAGTTTCCACAAAATCACCCACAAGCAAGGAGAGATTATGTTCAAATGGTCAATAGCTACAAGTGATAAAACAATATAAAAAACTATAAATAATCCAGATAAATAGAATGTAATATGCATTCTCTAAATATAATAAATATAAACATTAAACCAAAAGTAAGGGCATTTGTGTTTGTATAGATTATTTCACATTATTTCTCTTTTAAATGGTTCCACTATTGTAACGAACATGCATTTGTGGGATGAACAGCAGAGCTGAGGATGAAAAACCTCTCTGACAATGCCAAAACAACTTTTATTTGCTGTGGACTCGTTTGGTGTTGTTTGGTGGATTGGATGATTGAAGCCTGAAGAAAAAAGACATTTAACAATGTAACAATGTCATTTATCAGTGTATTCATTTAACAAACAGGAGCGTCAGTAGCGTGTGGAAGAACCATACACAGCCCCATCAGCCTGGCATCTCCTGCCCATGCTGGTCACCAGCCTGCATGGTCACACTGCTGTAGGATGGCATCCCATTCTTCAACCAGCATTTTTCCAACGTGGTTGTGTTGGACACTCTGGCACGAACAGCACGCGCAAGCTGATCCCACAAGTGTTCACACATGTCCTTACTTTTACAAGGGGTGTTGCACAACAACATTGTTACAGTGTAGTCTAGAATCACCAGTCCTCAACAGCTGGGGTTTTGATGCTCTGTGTATCTCTCCCCTGATGGCAAGGAAACACACACTGTGACCTGGATGGTATGGATCCTTACTGATGTTGCTAGCCTTCTTATGTAGCCGGCTAGCATCCACATTGTCCAGGTTTGAGAGCACAAGGGATGAGGGATGTTCAGCTGGCAGACCACATCATGGCACAGTAGCAGAGGATACCTTCTATAGTGCTTCTGTAAAAGATGAACTGAGAGAGGAGTTCAGCCTGATATTATTTTCTATGCCTCTGTCTTCTTGCTTTCTTCACCAGGTGGAAGGTGTTAAGGGAACATGAGAGTTTCTGCTATGTTGACTTCCATTTGACATGGTGAATTGAATTGATTTTGACACGGTTGCCAATCTCTGCTGGCTCACCATGTATTGTGCATGCGGAGGGTGTGTGTGTCTTTCTGTAGCTTCCTGAAAGTCCACAATGATCTCCTTGGTTTTTCTGGTGTTTAGGACCACTTATTGTCGTGTCTCCTCATTGTCGGACAGATATACTGTTACGTCCCACCGGAGTGTTGTCAGCAAACTACATTACCAAACAGGACAAGACACAGTATTTGTGTTTTCCTGGGAACTCCGACTCTGTGGATACAAACATAACTGATGTAGATCGTACCTTCTGGCCCGACTGGGCCGTGTGGACCGGGGGGGCCTGGAATCATCTCTGGGGTGGGAAGCTCTGGATGGAGGTGGACCTGTAGCTCCTCTGGGAAGCACAGAACAAGAACATACTGTGCAACAGCTAGTTCCTGCCCTGCTCATGATAAGTAATAACTGCTTAAAGTTAAATGAAGATTAAACTGACATCTTATTTGTCGGCTCTACAACAAAAACTGAAACAAAACAATAAAAACATTTGCCACACACCCCAATGGTGATTAGGCGCAACCTAACCACCGGGAGCAGTTAAGTTTAGGTGTCTTGCTCACGGACACCTCAACACTTGTTGAGGAGTTAGCCAGGTTTAAACCAGCGACTTTTGGATCAACCTGCTGTGCCACTGTGCCACTATCACCAATTTGGTGAGGAATAAACAGGCATCCTAGTCTCTGTGAGAAATAATCCTATTGTCAACTGTTTGTAATCATTGTATCTGATTTCAGGAACAATGCCAGTTATTGGGATGTATTAAATTCACCTCCAGGGAATAGTTTTAGTTATTTTAGGTTACATTATGGTATCTATCATGTGCTATTTTATTTGTAAAAAAAAGAAATTCTTATTCATTTTTGTATGAATGTTTTATTAATTATGAATTATGTAAATGTCTTCATTGAATTTTTATAATTGTATTTTTTAAACGCATTTAATTGTATAACACTGAGCTGCACCGTCTGCATGAAAGGTGGGTTAAACAGGTGCATCTTTTCCAACAGTCACCCTAGCATATATCTTCATGTTAAGTGTGTCCCCTAAACTCCACTAAACATGACATGGCACCAACAATATTGAACATGAAAATCCAGAACATTGGGTTTTGTATACACAACTGACGCCCATACAGAAGTCACACACACACACACATGGATTTCCCTGCACCAAAGCAACCACAATGGAACATGGTATAAGCACAAAGACACTCTCTCCCCAGCTTTCTCTGGGCAGGCCCTAAGATGTAAACAGGTATGACAAGATGGGACCCTTAATTCCCTCATTTTATTAATCCCTGACTGAGGTACAATCAGTCAAACACACTTTATTACAGATTGTAGGTTTTCCACAATATACTATTGTCTGGGAGATCATTACAACACAAATTGGACAACATTAAAAAAGGTAACTCTTCAAAATAGTATTTTAGAAAGGGCACTTCTATAATACATTACTGGTATTATTATGTATTATTATTTATCTTACCGTATGAGTAAGATACATACTAAATCTAAACATGAATCAAATTCACCGTATTTGTGAGTTTTATATTCATGGGCTCAGAATCAAATCTAAGGCTAACCTTTTAAGGCTCTATGGTTCTGGAGGCTACTGTGTGGATTAAGTCTAGAGTGTGAGAAACACTCTATACTCTATATAGACAGACAGGAAGAACTGGACACACTAAATGCAATGGAACCCCAGCTCTATGTTAACACTGCATCAGGCGATACCGTTTACTGTTAAGTTGGTGTGTAATTTAAGAACAGATCATTTAAGCAGTTCATTTCAGCGTGTTCTACAGTCACCTCCCAGCGGACCTAACGTTAGCTGCTTGTTCTGCTCCATGCTGAGATAGCAGGGATGCTGGTTATGGTCCAGGAAGGGGTCTACAAGAAGAACAATTCCCTCTGGAACCAATTTTCTAATGTAACAGTCTTCCCCCCCGCCTGGCTCCCTCCCCAGGAAAGTCAGTGTGAGTGGCAGACTATCTTCTCCCTTTATTGTAACCATCCCACTCTGGCTGCAGGCCCTGACCCATTCCCCCAAAGCAGACTGTTGTGCTGACAGCTTACAAATTAGGCCTGATTTACAGCCAGTTGGCCCCCACAGTTAACACAGTCCCACAGACCCTGATATACATAGTTCCAGACCCACAGACACACACAGGCTCAGAATGGCAGGCATGGCCAACAGCACCGCTAATTAGAGCCAGCAGACTCAATGAAGTCATGTTGATGGT
>JAODVN010000005.1:1090212-1102934 GCA_025434125.1 Chologaster cornuta
CTCTCTCTCTCTCTCTCTCTCTCTCTCTCTCTCTCTCTCTCTCACACACACACAGAGTCAGTTAAATATTGTACTTTATCCCTTTCAGGAACATAAAGGGGGCCTCTCTGTGCGATGTACCATGTCATTAACATAGCTAATCTGGTGCTAATGAACAAGTAAACTGTGCCGGATTTTAAATCACGCACACGCTGTCACAATTGCAGAAAAGGTTGTTGTAATATATGCACAGGAAAAGCCCCTTGTTTACTTGTGTACAGCTGCGGGGGGCGAGCAGAGATCACTTTAATCACAAAGCGAAGACTGTTTTAATGTCTTCCCTGCAGAGGGGTACGTACGCGTGACACCATGATGGAAGGCAGAGCTCTGACAGGAGAGGTCATCCAGTAGTCGAGTCGCAGACTATTATTCTTGTCTCCTTTTTGCGCCATAATCAACACGTTGCCGCGCCTTCACACCAACCGCATATGTACACGGGCCTCATGGGGGAGGGGTTTATTTTCTCTTTAGGCACCAGCGGGCCATTTGCAGAGGCACCAGTGATTAATACAGCATCCCTAAATGGCATTGGTGGTGCAAGATGAAAGGCGGAGGGGATTTGGGATTAGTGGCGACGTTTACGTACGCAGCGCGGTGGTCTGTCGGGGGGGGGGGGTGGAGGCAGTCATAATCAGATGGCGGCCTCCACAAAATGGTTGCGTCACAGTCTGTCTGTGGCGGAGGCTTAGTGTGATGTTTGTATCGCGGGTACTCTTGGAAACCTAATGTATGTGACTGATATGTCACCGTTGAGATCATTATAACTTTTATAAATATGTACAGACCATACATTAATTTGATAAAAAGTAAGGCTGGCCCCAAATATGTTATTATTGGTTCGTTGTGTATGCTTTAAATATTGGGATTTGAGTTTTTTTTTTTTCTCACACCATGCATGCATGTTTTCCATTAATCCCTCCTGTCTCCATACAAACCCACATGTTGAAATGTAATTGCCTGCCATACATTTTGTGATCAACACAATTGATTGCAACTGGCTCTGTTTGTAAGAAAAAGCTAGGCTATTCATTCAACATACTTCATACAGGACGTATACAGTATGCTATTTGACAGCTCTGACTGGCTCAATTGACTTGTCAATCAAAGTAGCCATTTTGAGCGCATGGCTATGTTTACATGTGTGCTCACTGAAGCTAGGATTTGAAGATTACTTCTGTTATACTTAGTTTTCGAATACTCGTTTGGCAATACCTTCAAGTATTCCAAACCTGTAAATTTGTATTTGGGACAGCCCTAATATAAAGCGATGATCTTTATTGAGGTTGTAAGCTATGTTTATGGTGATTTTGCTCAAAGTTGGAATTTCCTGTTCCTAAACAAAAGTAATTCACGTCTTAATTGTTTGGTTGTTTCTTCTTTAATACATTTTGGAATTGAAATACTTAGAGCAATAGGTCACAATTTACATCTTTTATCCGCAATGCTGCTGCTTGATTTGCAGTGTTTCCACGTACATCTGTCCGTCAACCCTTTTGTGATAACGTTTGCAAACCGCCAGTTGCTTGCATGCAAGTGAATGGGGTTCTGTCTGCATACTTTACATACCGCACCATTGGTGAGGAGAATGTAGGAGAACATATTTGAACTGTCTCTTTAATCTGGCGCTGTGTGGCTGTTCTATGGACCACTATACATTCTGGACTGTATGCGTCGCGGTTAGGGAGACTGCGAAGGCTGGCTGATGGATCAGTGGACAATTGAGTGGACGGTTGGTCCTGATTTATACGCAGACTGGATATGAGCTCTCTCCCCAGCCCAGCCCAGCCCAGCCCGGCACGGAACGGCAGATTGTTCGCAGGGCCGGGGTACAGATGAAGCACCGGCCCTGCGGAGAGACGGGGCAAACGAGCGACGGGAAGTTTTGAAAAGGCCGGGCCCGGCCAAAGACACAGGAGAGGTTAACCGAGGTATGAAGACAAACGTAGGACTCCAGCAAGGGATATTATTCAGAAAAGAAATGAGAATAGTATAACGGCGACATCAGAATGCTGCGGGTGAGAAGATTAGGGGCCGCGGGTGGGTCGCCGTGGGTGGAAGAAGGGAATATTATTACCTTTCTTTTCAATCGCTCATGTATGAATAAAACAATTAAGAGATGCGTGAGATAAGAACAATGCTCTATCATGTGTTTACCATCTACCTATCCCAGCATGACTCTCTCTCTGTCTTTCTGTGTGTCGTACCGCACACTCAGCCAGGGAAGAGACCCCCCTGAGGCTGCCAATCTTGCCCTGAAATGTAAAACAGACAAGGGGAACAGATTACCTATTTGCCATTAATGTTTATTCTCTTTGATGTGAACGGGGCTCTGTGTGTGTGTGTGTGATGCAACCTACATGGGGATTTGAGCACGTGTGGGTTTTCTTGCATGGGACGTGTTTTTTTTTGTTTTGTTTGGGGGGTGGTCCACCGAGAGAGACGCGTGTGGAACAGTAGCAGCAAGCGGGGATCTGACGTAACTCCTTCGGATCACAGGCACGTTTCCGGCTGGGTTAGCGGGTGGGGGCGGATGGGGTTGGTCTCTGTGACGCCACGAGGAGCTGCACGGACCCGAGCAGGCCTGCTGTTCAATCATCCAGCGTTTCTAGACGTGCTACCTGCTGGCGGCAGTGACTACAGAAAGTGTAGCAGAGCCATTACCCATGCTACCATACCCTCAAATGCTTACATTCGCTTTCAGTGCCGAGTTTTGTTAGCGGGGCAGAGTGCTAGCATCAGAGTTTAGCCCGTCTGTCGTGGTTATTTAGAGAAGGAGATTTGTAATTATCATAATCCCACCCCCCTGAGGTGAGATGGAAAGCAAGCTAAACAGGCCAGCTATAGCACACTGGGCTGGCTAGAGTCGGTATAATATTCGTAGGCATCCGTCATCCATAGAGTCCAGAATTGGCAGTTCAGTTAATTGTAAAGGGCGTTAAGCAAATCTTGGATTAGACATATTCAATGATTTAGCCTATTAACTAATAATAAAAAACTAATAATGATAACAGACAAAAATAGTTTTGAGCTTCATTAGATTCGGTTTCGAGCTACCGGGCCATTTTCGATCCTACCCTCACCTACGGTCATGACCGAAATACCTAGATCACTGGTGCAAGCGGCCACATTCAGACATACTGTACAATACCAATGCACCAAACCGTAACAAGCACGGCCTCACCTGTTTGAATCATATGTGCAGGTACACAAGAGGCTGCTCTCAACGCCATTGGTGGATCACACAGACCAGGCCAGCAGCTGTGTGTGTGTGTGTGTGTGTGTGTGTGTGTGTGTGTGTGTGTGTGGTGGCCTGGCATTTATTTCACACAGCAATCGCCCCCCCCCACCGTACCGTACGCAAGATGAGGTGTCGTACATCTGCAGAGATGGATTTTGCTGCCTGGCGTTGCCACGGGGCCGTATGCAGGGTCACACAGACTGCCGGTGGTACTGGTGGTGGGGAAGTTGGGTCAGAAGAAGACTGAAGGGGTGGGGGTGGGATATGAGATAGGGAGAGGGGGGGGTGCAGGCTGTGTAGTCTCAGGCAATGTGGTTGGGTTACAGTTCAGTACCAAGTGTTTCTGCTACTGTCATGTGGTCCTCCTCCTGGGCCGTCATAGCACCATCAGCACCCTCTCCTCACTGTGTGTGTGTGTGTGTGTGTGTCAACTACACGTGTGTTTGCACAGTTCAGAGTGCGTGCAGGTGCGTGAGAGCGAGACTGAGACGTCAACATGTGTCTTAGAATATAAGTGAAGTTTCCAGTTGATTTATATAGCCCTTAATCACATCGCAGTCTCAAATGGCTTTAATGGGCTAAGGGCTTTTTAAGGGCTCTGTACAGTTCAGAGTGTGTGTGAGACAGACGGCCGTCCACATGTGTCTGTGTACAGTTCTGCAGAGTTCGAGAACGTGTGTGTGTGTGTGTGAGCGACACAGCTATCAACATGTGTCTTTGCACAGTTCATAGTGTGCGTGATGTCACAGTCGTGTTGGAGTGTTGCTGCATTCACGAGGGACAAAACTCGGTGGTGTGAGTGTGTGTGTGAAAGACGAGTGGAATCTGGCCTCCTCTGCAAACTGCCTCGAACTCGGGATTATTTGAGGACCCGACAATAAAAGGTGAACTGCACTCTTGACTGTATTGAACCAACACTTCTCAGCATTGCTCCTATAGCAGCGGTCCTAGTCAACCCTGTCGTTTGTGTGCAGGTAACTCTGATGCGGTGCTTGTTTACATGTAATAAATGGCATTAGCCTGCTGCCCAATGGGCTTAGTATTCCCTTTTTTTGACGGTTCCGCCTTGCTCTGAATTGCCTTTCCGGAAACAGTGATTTTAAGTGAAATATGACCCGGTTTGGTTGAGCCACGATGTCTCCTCTATGTAAAAAAAAAAGAAAAAAAAAAGAAGAAAAATCAACATGCTTTCAGTCGCCACATTTGAACTTGTTTGTTGCGTTGTTCTCTCTCTCTCTCTCTCTCTCTCTCTCTGTCTCTGTGTGTGTCTGTGTGCGTGTGTGTGTGTCTCTGTCTTTTATGTATTTTTTCGCTATGAAGGCCAGTCTGGGGCTGCTCATCTTTGTTGTCGAGACCCTTTATTTACCAAAGGGGGTAGTAAGTGACTGACACAGGCAGCCTCTTTCATCCCTGACTGGCCGCGAGCGCTGTTCTCCTCCAGCGCCAGAGGAGTGTCCCTCACCCCTTGCCTCACCCCTCACGCCTGCCAAGCCTGCTCCTCCCGTCTCCCCCCACCAGCCCACTCCCCCTGGGTAGCAACCTAGCCGTAGTCTGTTCTGATAAACGTGCACGCGCACACACAGCATCTGTATACGGGACAGTATATGGCACCACATGCTATTGCAGCCACATACACAAGCAGAGGATTAACATAGCTAAGGATTAACATAGTTAAGGTTTAACATATACTGTACCTTGTAGTCATAAGGCCAGTGTTGTTAGCCCTGGTTGGTACTTCCCAAAAAGATGCATCAGTCTATCGCACGCACGCACACCTGCACACACACACGCACACACACGTGCAATGGAAATATTTATATTCTTTTTTCTTTTTCTTTTTTTTTTATAGACATAGAAGGTCATATTCAATTACTCTGTATGTGTAACGTGTATATTTAAAAATAAGGTTTTACTGTCCTTGGTATATGTTTTCATTTGGCACGGCCCTATCAAATTGTTCTTCTGTTTAATGACAGATAAACTAAAGCTCACGCTTCCATATTAATGTAACGGTGTAACTGCATAGCAGTAATGTCATGTCAATGTAAGCTTTTTTATAATGGAAAACAACGTAAACACATAATCGATCGTTGTTGTATGACAAGCTTCATTTGTCTGGCCAGACCATGAGGAAAAATTATTATTGTAGGCCTGGCAGAGGGAAATGAATACTAAATGTATCTCTCTCTTTCTCTCTGTCTCCCATTTAAGCTTCTTGAAGTTCCTCCAAATTGGGTTTTAAATGCCAATTAGGAGGTTGAATGTAGTAAAATAAAAAGCAAATGCAGACAGGATGGCCTCACCTTCTGGCTGGTTAGGCTTCAGAGAGAGCCGAGCTGGACCTTTGGCTCCCAGCGAGGCTTTGAGAGAAATATCCTGCCTAATGAACACATTAATTATAACCATAACTATTTATAAGATGATAATTAGAAACGAAGGGAGGTAAACTGGGCTTTTTCCTGCAATTAATGGAGGATTAATTACCGGAGCTAATGAAGTGGATTTTTGAAACGTGTCGAGGTGAAGTACAGAGATATTCAGCGCGCTTTGTGATCAGTGGCATAATTATTTTCTCCAGCGCCAAAGCGTTTGAGGCCCCTGCTCCACGCCGGCTCGGGCCGGCTAATAAGCATTATTGCGTCGTTAAATATGCGCTTAAAAAGACTTGCCACGGAAATGACTGTCTAATTATTTCTAATTGGCAGACCCCGTGTGTTGTCATTGAGCTGTTTGGAGCAGCAACAGATCCCTGGTTCTAATGACGCTCCCGGCCAGCAGAAAAGAGACACCGACAGAGCGAGACTGTGGGCTGGAGGGTTGGGCTCTATAGGGGTCCTGGCCTGCCTGTGGCAATAGCAGCGGCACAGCCGTGCATGGCTGTGGGACCCTGAGCACCCAGCATGCTCAGTGTGAGGTCACCCTGCCAGCTAGCCGTCCTGCTAATTTGTAGCTTAACCTCTCCACAGCCAATTAACGGCTTCTGCTCTTAAAGGTTTGGTCAGCTGTTGCAAGATAAATGTAAGCTAATACACTTTTTTCAACAAATGTTTCCTCGCATTTCGCTTGCTTACAGTTGAAAAGCGTGGTGAAAAACGAATGTGAGTAGTCTATCTAAACAGCCCCGCCTCAACATAGTGGTAAACCCTGCTCGTGTCAACAAAGCCAAAGTACTACACTTTGCTTCACAGTTAATTTGTATGTGTGATGTGATGTCGCAGAGGACCGATACTGTTTTGATTTGAGCTCGAAGTTAGCAAGAATGACCGACCCTGCCTTTAACGGTATATTCAGCTATTGCTAGGTAAATGTAAGCTAATCAAATTTGGAAAAATTTGCCAAATATCTCTTTGCATTTTGCTAGACTAGCATTCTGTGTTTGTTGTTTCTAGTTCTACACAGCCCTGGCTCCGTAAATGGGAACGCAAACCAACCACAACTACAAAGCCGCAGCACGATGCTTGTCAACGTGACGCGGCATTATTTTCCTTAATTTGAGTTTGATTTGAGCTCGACGTGAGCAAGTGATCTCGAGAATATCTGACTTTTTTTACCTATGCACAGTTCTGAACGTCCCCTCGCCTTAGTCAGGCCTGTTTACTTTGTAATGCAGTTTAGCTGTGGGCCAAGGATATGGACCGCACCCCTCTGTCATTTACTGTGGGTGCATGCTTTATGCTCTTTCATAGCTCTTTGGAAGCATATCCCTATAATATTGAGATACTCATATTCATTGCTACAGTATATATAGCGTTGAGTGTGCTTGATTGATTGGCCGGGATTAGATGCACCGTGTGGACCTCCTAGTCTTAAGCAAAGCCATGTGCATTGCCCTGCCGGGAGAGCCTCTGTCACTCCTTATCTTTGGTAGAACAACCTCAGAGAGCAAATTGCCAGCTAATGGCGTCTCCAACTATACTTGTCTGTTAGCTCAGGGACACAGACAAACATGTGGTTTCACTCAAACAACTTAATATTTTAATTGCGACAATTACTTCTTAGAAAGCCATGAAATGGGGACCAGCAAATGAATTAAACAGTCATGCCGTGTTTCAGATGATTGTATTTTCTAGGAGGAATTACCAGATTGGTCAGCAATGAGACATTCTCCCTCTGTCTTTACAACAGTTGAAAGCATGAGGAAATATTATTTACATATTTCCATATCTTTAACTTTTTGTCTTCAATGATTATGCGTTTGCATTCATTATTTAAAGCATTGCTCCAGGTGACATCAGTAAGCAAATCAATGTGATAATGGAACAAACATTAATGTCCAACGAGCCATGGTCATGTGTATTGATTACTATTAGCATATTTTCTATTTGTGTATTTGCAATGTAAGATGTCCTTGAGTGTTTAGAAAGGTGTCCCAAATAAAATGTATTATTAATTTGGCATCAAAATAGCCATGGTTTTCCTCCCAGTATGTTTAAACATTTGTGCCTGATTCTTTGTGTTGCCTCATATATTTTTGCAATGTATAGAATAAAACATCCATTGTATCCTTTAACCAAGGCTTAATTTCTACGTTTTGCTTAAGTCAGTCAGCCTACACTTTGATTTGCACACAGGATATCAATTATGCAATCCACAACAGGGAAACAGTTTTCAATAGTTTTATAAAAAAATGTACTTCTGGGCACTTTATGCATTTCCTTGTTTCTGACATACATGACTTGTACATACAATTTAATATATATATATATATATATATATATATAATTAAAGAAATGTCTTTATGAGACAAGCCTCTGTTTCTTCAGAAGGCATCTTTATGTCATCCTACCACAGGGGGAAACTACTGTAATAGTGCTGTTGTGTTTTTATTATTATATTTTTTCTTTTCCTCCTTTCATTTTATGGAGCGATGTTTCACTTGTGACTTGGGTGTTTAATTAAGTGTAGTTTCCCTTTAGTAGAGGAATGTGCGTCTGCTTTTTGTCTGCCCCTTCCTCAGCGGGCTTTACAGTCCACCCACATGGTTTGTCTCAGCGTTTATGATTTTTCTTATACCGGACTTGTGAGGTTCCAAAATCACTTAAGCGCACGAGGGCGAGCCGTCCACGTTTAAACAATAAAAAGGCTGTTATGGTAGGGGGGCCTCAGATCTCCCAACACTTCATAAATACATGTGTATAAAAGGCTGAGAGACCATCTCCTCTGCCCAGCGAGGGAGAGCGAGGGAGAGCACACCTGCTAATTGGATCCAGCTTGATGCAAAGCGCGCTTTGCTTTTCCGTTTCCCACGAGCCGCTCTTCTCATTGCATCGTTCCACCGTAGCACCCACCATTTCCTCACCTTCACAGCAAGCGTAGAATGTTTATTGACACCAAAGTGGGGAATCAGGAACACCGTTTTGTGTTTTCTCTCTGCTCTCTTGGTCCTCCACATCAGCGCCCTCCCCGTTACGCAGAGCTAATTGTCGCAGCTGTGATGGATAGGAGGAAAAAAGAAAAAGAAATTGGCGTGGCTCGGTTGCACCGACGACTGTCAGCGAGTTAGCAAGTTAGCACCTAGTCTGTGCGTGACCTTTGCATGACCTTGTGTTTGGGTTGACTGCCCGAGCAAACCCCCACCCCAAAAACCTTGGTCCAGCTGCTAATGGGCGTCACGTCGATGTGTGGCGGCGCAGAGGTCAAAGGTGACGGGCGCTCAGCAGACGGCCCAGTTTAGGATTGCGGTGGGGACACTGAGTGACACTGGGCATATGTGGGCATATTAAGACGTCGGCTAATCAGCGTGTGCGTGCGTGCGTGCATGTGTTTACACACACACACACACACGCATGCATGCATCATCATGACATAGAAAGTGATATTTTTGCTCATTGTCGACTGGTAGGTTCATATAGATCTGAGAGGGCTTTGAAGGTCTTTGAGCTCTGCTAAATGACTTGACCTTGTGGCTTGTGGGTGGTCTACAGTACATGGGTTCTCATTTCTGTTTCACAGCAGAGCTCTGCGGTCGTTTATGTTGACGACAGCTAAATTAAAAGCAAACCTGATGATTATGACAAATCTAAACATCTTTTATGATGCCGAGAAGGACGAATGAAGAGGGGGGGAAAAAAGATATTCAGTGAATCTTTCATGCTTGTTCTTAGCTGTGCTAATTATGCTTGCAATCAGCTACTTTGCAGCACTTTCTTCTTATTGTGTGTGTGTGTGTGTGTGTGTGTGTGTGTGTGTGTACATGGCATGTGAATTCCAGATTGTATATGAGCATGTTTAGTCCCCTTGTATTTGTGTAGTCTGACTGTGTGCTGTTAACCGGGGGAGAATATAATGTGTCAACTTGGAAGGGAATGGCAGCTTGGGAAATGATTTCAACAGCTCTCATAATTAGAAGAATATCATAAATTAAACTTGTGTATGCCGTCTCGTTTTGAAGACCACTCAGAAGTAATGAATTCTGGATGGCTGACATATTTGCATTCCGTTTGGTGGGCAGCGTCGGGCAGGAACAGCTGTTTTCTGTGTCTTTTGGCAGCGGGAAAACGCACAGTGCTCACTCAAGGTGGTTTTAAAAAGGGGAAGCCACACATTTAACAGGAGCGTAGAACTGCTGCTGTGCACTTTGCCTGACAGAACTCAGTGGGGAACAGAGCTTTAATGAAGTTCCTCAAATATGGCTCTTCTCACTTTCAATAAGACTGTGTTTCTTTTGCAATATGTCTATTAGTTGGAAATGTGAACCGGCAGGTTTTTTTTGTGTTTGGTGTTGGCATATGTGCTTGCAAATGTGCTTGTTAATGTGGTATTTATTTTCCACCTACGTACAGGTTTTGGTTGATAAGGTCACATAGTTAGCAACAGGGTGCACACATCGATGACACATTTTTAAATAGGAAATTAGTTACAGGCTTAATACTCCTAGAGGAGGTTGGAACACTTGCATGCATGCCTATTTGATTCTAAATCAAGCATTTCTTACCACTTCATTAAATTCCATTTTAATGAAGCAAATATTAACAGACAGGACTGGAGCTCTTTCCCTTTGGTCAAGTTTGTCTATCTCCCAACTTATTATTTTACAAACAGTTAGAACCAGTTAATTTAATACAGTTCCATTCTGCAGTACAAGCATATTATTCACAATGTTGTCGTAATTTCGATTTGTTCCTGCATTTGGACAACAGCGTAGGCCGTCCGACAGCACGAACACGACTGTAGCAGTAAGTGGATCAGAGTGCTCACAATACAGAGCAGAATAACCAGCGTTATCATTGCAGTAGCAGGCCTAACACAGCATCCTTCCTCGGCTGCTCATAGATTAGTCTGGGTAATGGAGACATTGGTCACAGCCAGGCTACTGTCGCCAGCACCTATTGAGTTGTGACCAGGTTACGGTTACATGGCCATTCATCATCAGAAGGCCCATTATTGGTCTTAATGGGGCCATGGATGTGCTGTGGACATGGTGCAGCCTTCACTCTGCTGGCTTCTCTGCAGCTGCGTCAGGCTTTCCCTGCCACAGTCCGCCCCAGATGTTTGCACCTTGACTCGTAAGCATGGAAAGGGGTCGTGGAGATAACGACGCTTTTTTGTAAAGGAGGAGTCAGGGTGGTGAAGGCAGAAAGCATGTGTGTGTGTGTGTGTGTGTGTGTGTGTGCGTGCACACCAGTACGCCCAGCTGTGTCACCGCCAGAGGACGGTACCTTGAATAATAAATAGGACCCTGCGCCTGATTCTAGCGGAGGCATATCCAACACTAGTCGTATCGCGCGGCCTGCCATTAGTCGTCCGATATTCAATGAAAACCGTCATTTAGCAGGAATAGAATACAGACTGATAAAGGCAGTACACTATCCACCTTCACACGCAGCCATACAATTACCCCAATGGGCCGTGGCAAGGGATCATATCCCGGGGCATAGCGGGGGGTCAGCGCTGATAAGCTTTAGCCCAGCACCCTACATGCACCATAATTACTCTATTGATAATTCACAGGGGGGGGGACAGTTCCCAGCCAATGGACAAGCTCTGATTTAATGGATTGGATGGGGGGGAAAGGGGTCAGAACAGTTGGGTTGGTTGGTTGGGGTGTAGGGGCAATCGGCGAGGGACTTTTTAATAGAAATGAAAATATGTTTAGGCCATAGGGGGACACATTTTCCCTGGAGATAATACGGCCAATAAAATGTAAAGCAGGGGAAGGGCTTGGCATGGGGTCTGTCTGCGGCTGTTTATCTGCGTGTGTCCTGCATTAGCCCATTTATCCCCAGTCTCAAATTAGCTAATCATTCTCCAAGGGAAAGGACTTGGTGGGGAAATTGACATTTAGCAGCACAGGCTCACTCTATTAACTACAGTAAATTTAATTTGCAGCACACCCCAGAAGTGCGCCATTTTCTCTTTGCCTTCTGAGAGGAGTGGGGCAAAGCGGAGAAACGGGAGAGATTGTGTGTTTATTGCATCTGCTGCTCCTGGCCACAAGTCGCTGTGTGGAAACGTTGAGACCAAGGCCTGGAACACTGCAACTCTCTCGTGTGTGTGCCTACATGTAGGGTTGATTACAACCATATGGCATGCAGGCATTGTCAACACACAGATGAACTCATCCCAAAGCCTTTTTTCATTTTTTATTTTTGGCCATTGATGGATTATCTCGCCTGGAGACAACAACCCCCCCCCCTAAAAATTCCAGTGTTTTGTTGTTTCGTATTCCCATTAGCAGTGTGTCTTAGACTAGAGTAATCGTAACCTTAGGAAACTGCATAGACAAAATGCGAAAGCAGATGTCCCGCGGCCCGCATTGCTTGCTCTGAATCAGGAGATTCTTAATAACAATTTTTGATTATTGCTCTAGGGTATCTGGCGCCGCACGTATTTGTTCTGCAAGCGTGTCAAGGGGCTAGTTGTTCATTGGGAAAAGTTATTGGCCAGATTACTTATCATGCTAGTATCAGCAGGTGCATGGGGAAGGATCAGAAGCACATTGAGGTTAAAAGATACACTGGACTGTTTGCTGGGTTACTGGTGAAGTTCTCGTCTTGAGACTTTTTGCACAGGAAACTTTTTGTTTAGTTATTTTTGAATGTATTTCTTTTTCTTTACGGTACAGCACGATCTCGCAGGTAAACCTCTGTTACAGTACCAAACTATTGTCCAATAGTTTCCTCCCCTGTGAGCTAGCTGGCCCGGGCCTAATTAATTCCAGCACTTGTCCTAGTGTTGTCCTGCAGGGCGGCGACAGGCGTCTGAGGAAGATGATTAGTTTCATGTCGGCAGAGAGACAGCTCTGGATGTCCCAAACTGCAAACTAATAAAGGGGGGAACCAATAAAGCTCCTGGACGGCAGGTTTGACTGTTTTTATAGACGAATCAATAAGATGATAGATGACGGAAAATAACGGCGTCTCAGCTGCCGCTTTCCACTGGGTCTGTCTGTCTGTCTGTCTCTCTCTCTCTCTCTCTCTCTCTCTCTCTCTCTCTCTCTCTCTCT
>JAODVN010000005.1:1222706-1238430 GCA_025434125.1 Chologaster cornuta
TCCCAAACGTATCTCAATCATGCTGAGGTGAAACCTCAAACCCATATGTACATAGCTGGTAACACTGTATATGTTTTAAATATGATAAATGTACAGACTTATTTTATATACGTATGCTATGCCACATTGCCATATTTTTCTTAGGCGATCTGTTGAAATTAGGGAGAGAATAATGTTTGACTGCAGTGGATATGTCAGTAGACAAATGTGTCTGTAGTCAGCGTTGGTAGCTAGAGTATTTTAGATAAAAACGAAATGGGCCTCTTTGCACCCTAATTCTCTGTCTAACCTTATTTCAATATCACATGCCTATTACAGTAAGTGTTATATTGTCACATTTCATGCAATTGGTCATTGTGGAGTTTATTATTTTTTATGTACAATTGCAACATACCATACCAAACAAACTGCAGATACACGTACGTTACTTAGAATGAGAAAACACAAGCCGCACTGTGGCCTCAACAAAATTTAGATGTTAGAATTGTTATTCTAGTCAATTTAAGGGATTATGGGGTGTTATTTATAGTTATAGTAGTTCTGCAATGGGTGTGAAGAAGCTTCTCCTGTGGCTGTCCACATTTTGTCTCTTTATTTTGTTCACGGCTTCTTTACTGTAGCCATAAAAGCTTGGCTGTACATGTATCTATCTATATTCATTTGTGTATGCACTTATGTGTCTTATGTATGCTCTAGCGCACTCCTCAGAAATGGTGTTTGACCGTCACCTCTTCACCTTCTAACATTCAGTGTGTCTTATTTTCCTCTGGTCTGGTAATGCTGCATGCATATCTGCTAGCTGCATTCTTCTGCCACTACTGTATACTAAGCTGTTTTTTTTTGTTTGTTTGTTTTTTCCAAATGCTGTAATTTGTAATATGAAAACTCAATGGAAGTTAAGAAAAAGTTTGGGGAAAAGACAAAAGAAGAAAAACACAGTATCTGTTTTATATAGAACTTCTGACATTTTTGTAGGAATTTGAGTACTTTATTTTGCACTATATTACCAAGTTGCTGGTGGAAGCCACTTCGTTTGTTTGTTTTTTTGGCTAATTGAATGGTGTTGGTTTGATAAATGACTGCAGGACACTCAGAGCCTTTTAATGCATCCTATACATTTTCTATCCTCTTAAAACCAAACTGAACTAGTCAAAAATCACTTACTTAAAAAATACAGTGGCAGTTGCAAATGCCCTTTCCAAATGACATTAAAATGCCACTACATCCCTAATTTTATTATCGACTGTAACTTGAACCTCAAACATACTGTAAAATGAATTGTTAATAGCTTGGCCTAAAACCATCCTGGTTCTGCAAACGTGATTTGCTAAAGTTTAAAGATCATTCTGGGAATTCTCAAATTAAAATGTCAATTGTCAGCCAGGCTGTGCCAATATGTGATTGGACCAGCTTCATTTAGTCAGAACAACATATGTTTGACTATAATTTTCAAATACAGGTGCTAAAAGGCAGTTGGGCCACATGCAACCTGAAAAGAAGAGGGATGATTTTCCATCACAGGCACTTAATTGCTGTTAACAACTACTATTCAATTGAGAGTTGACCATGGAGAAAATCCTAGAGGCACAACTTAACCAGGCTTAAGGGCCTTGACCCAACATAACTTGGCCAAAATGAAAGCCATGGTTTAAATTACAAGAGTTCTGGCCTTACATACCAAAAGGTTGAAAACCTAGCTCTTCTTTTTGCCTACATATTAGTCTTTTTTGAATGATGATTTTTTTTTTTCTTACTGGTTTTAGGTGTAACATACTTTGTATGTTATGTAGTGAAACAATGTGTCCTACTGAAATAGCTCTTATCTCTTTTCCACTGTCTCACTCCTTTGGCTCAGGGCCGTATTATCTGAACCATTACACAGCAGTGTATTAGGAAAGCAGTATTGTACAATCACAGCTGTGTAAACTTTGTCATTATACAAACAAATAGTCAAAGTACTTCCTTACTCTCTTATACTCTCTTAAGTAAGCCCCTTCTGATTGACACTGGGCATGTTAATGAGTGGCTTTGCCATGGAAGTATCCCTGTTCCTGTGAGAGCCATGTAAAGCACAGTGTGTCTATATGGATGTGTTAATCATGAGAATGTTTCTGCAGCACTTCTTTGCAAAGGACCATTACCTCTGAACAATGCTGTGCCTTTGTTTTAAGCTAGCCTTGCCAACTACACGAAAACATGATGCTTTTGAACAGAGTTCCTTTTTTGTATCATAAGTGTGAGCCTGATTCAAATGTTTGAATATTATGAAAATACTGTTTTAGTTTTACTTTTGTCTTGCATTATATTTATATTATCCATTGTCAGTTTTGATATTTTAGGATTATATTTCCTGTTGTCTTATTTAATTTTTTTTACACAAGCTGTGAAAACAATTCTGCACTTTAATCCTGAACATGAATATTTAGTATCTGAGGGGGAATAAAACTTTTGATCCTTAAAAAAAGATCATATGTGTGTTTGTGAGTGTTTGTTGTGAGTCAGCAGTGGTCCCAAAACCTGGTCCTAGAGGGATGTTTTGGATGTCTCTCTGGTCCAACAAACCTGATACAAATGAATGACTCATTATAATGACCCATTCATTTGTATCAGGTGTGTTGGAGCACGGAGACATCTAAAACATGCAGGATAGTGGCCCTCTAGGAGCAGGATTGGGTAACCCTGGTCTATAGGATACTTTGTTCATTATTTGAATACCACAGTAGTGACCTGTTTAACAAATAAAGGATGCAGCCATGTGCCAGCACAGCAGGACATATACTTGTCAATGTATTATGCTGCAGTAAGAACACAATCTAAGATACAATTAGGCCTATTATTATCTGAATCTCCTTTCCTGGGCAAAGCTGGTGTAGGCCTATATTACAGGAGTTTTTAACTTGGAATGAATGCGAGGTCAGTCACTCTCATGCCAGTCTGTACGCTAAGACACATGCCTGGACCTGTAGCTCTGTCTGTAAGAGCTATGCAACAGCCGAGGGCACCAATGTGCACCATATCACTGTAAAATGTGTGGACCACGTGACTCGTGTCTGTCACGTCCATGTGCGATTGTTTTCATTCCTCCGCCGCTGCTGCGGACAGTGGTCGTGACGTCATCGGTCTGGCGGAGGCTGGCTGCTAAACTGCACTCTGTTTTATTACAGCTCGCCCAGACACACTGTGTGGTTTCGCTGACACACAGGCGAGGCGGTTCGTTCAAACATTTCGTTTGTAAGGTAAATAATATACTTTCCTATATGTTCAGCACTGGATGCCAAATAAGGAATGCAATAATCCCGGGAGCAGACAGAGGATTTTGCGTTTAGGCCTTAAATAAACTTCCTAAATGGATATTTCGTCCACAAATAACCGGTTTCGGACCGCAATGTTCAACCACGGTGAGTAGGCTATTAGCTGTTGGTTGTGTTTGTGTGTGGAGTGACTCTTATTCAGGTAGGCTTAGATATAGTCACCCATCAGTAAACAGGGTTACCTCGCCTGGATTATCCAATTCTCAATTCGTTTTTGAATCTACTGCTTAAATAAATTCTGGTGTTTGCGCCACAGGATACGCACAACTTAAGTACAACATACTTTTAAGGCTTGACAGAAATAATATTTTGGAGAATGGAAACCGTTTCTACTGATACTGTAATGAAAATTCCTCAAATGCGTCGTAGTTTAACATCCACGTACAGGGCACACAAAGCACCGCAATGTGTAATTCTATAGCCTATGCAAGAATTGTACCAGACTAACCACATACCACTATTTTCGGAAGAGGGTAGGATATGGATTGCTTGTTACCGATAAATTAAGGACTCCCAGAGGACTGCAAAATCCCACAGACTTTCCTCTTTAGAGTGCATCCTACTTTGTCTACTGTAGTAAAATAACAACTATTTTAGCCAGTTCTGTTACAACAGGAACAAACCCCAACGATGGACAAATGATATCTGCGTATGAAGTTTTATATTAGGGTTTTCTCTTTAAATGGTAATCACATTTTCTTTTCATTTGATTAAACACAACACAATGTTTAGTTCAATGAACTAATGCACAGCCAAACATAATACTAGTTTATATTTAAATATATAATAATTTGGATTACGCTATAGTCATAGTTCTTTCAATATCATAGTGTGTAATTTTAATTTATCAAGATGAAACTGTAATTACCTCTTATGCGTTCATCCGGAACACTGACATACAACATGGAGTATGCCTATATACCACCCATCTGTCCCAGCACAATTTATTATGACTTAAGCTGTCTGCCTCCAAATCCTATCCTATCCTATCCTATCAAAACATCTGGCTGATCCACACTGTTTCCATAGTGAAGTGAGAGCATGACAAATGGAGATACAGAGAGTAAAAGAGGCAGACAGACAAGGAGACGCACAATTCAGAGCCCAGCTTCTGAGTGTGGATTTAAATGGAGAGAATAACAGAGGAAAACTCAGCACAGACACCATCTCTGTTCAAAGAACACCACAGCTGAACCGTATAGGCTTCTTCTTCATTAGCATCTCTGCTGTGTATGTGTGTATTTGTGGGCACTGCCTGAAGCCTTTTGACTAGGTGTGCGATATCAGAGTGGGGAACTGCAAATGTGAAATCAATTGCAGATTGTAGGGACGATTCATGCCATGTGTGTTGAAAGTGAAACCCATCTGCTTGGGTACCAATACTTAAAAAAAAAAAGTACTGAATGGTTGACAGTCAACTGCACTGTAATGGCTATTGCTCAATACAAGTATTTGTTTTCTATTACATTTTCCTTTCAAATGGCTGCACTTGTAGGCTTGTACTGTAGCTTAAGTACTAGTAATATAGCCTGGCTGCCTTAATGTATCACAATAACACATAGCAACACTGCTTTCAGCACCATCCATGACTTACAGACTCTTTGCATGGGGAGTGTTGGAGACCAACAGGATATCTTCGCCAGAAAAAGGGATAATGGCAGGCGGCTAGTGAGGGTATAAATGGGTGGCACAGTCAGCAGCAGTGGCTTGCATTCCACACTGAAGCTTCTGTGGAGAGACGCAATCATCCCAGCACTGCTGTGGCTACGCTAACATCAGCGCAGGCCCATAGACCACAAGAAGAATCACGTAGCCAGTAGCCATTATATTTTAGAAACAGTCTTTAAGGACTTTTTTAAACGATTAAAGTATTAATATATCTGTTGTTTTTGCCTGGTTTTCAGAGGCATAAGCGTAGTGCTTTCATTGCGTCTCAGTAATGCATTTAAAGGATGTGCAACCTGAAGCTCCTATACAGTGCAGTAGTAAGTGCTGTTGTGTTATTTCTGCGGTGTCAAATGTGGGCATAAATTACTCTATAATCTTATTGTAAAGTCTGCAATTTTGGTAGCATAAATCCAGAGCTTGTTTATCTGCTGACTGGCGTCTACTGGACATAACTAGTAGCAAATATGACATATTATCAGTAGTTTGGACCTGTGTCTACTGCTAACATTGCGTTGACTGAGCTTGTCACTTGTCACAAAGCATTTGCAAATTACTGTGATCTGTGCCGTTGAGCAAGGCACTTAACCCCCTTGAACAGCAACTCCAGTACATTAACAGAATTCCTCAGTTGCAACTGTGATTGGCAGCCTGCCTATACAGTAAATAGAAATATGCCTTCATCTTATTGGCCTATTTTGCTCACGGTACAGGTTCACAACCAGAAGACTCCAAATATCACAAGGCTTTGTGGTACAATACCAAACACCACCAGCAGTGAATGTCCTTACATTTTGAGAATTAACCTTGGATCATTTCTGTTTATTTTTCTATGTGGATGATATTGATCATTTGTTTGGGATTGTGGACCCATCTTTCCTGGCCGATTGTCGTCATCATCATCATCATCACCAGATGAAGAGGTAAGAAATGCCTGTTCTTTTCATCTTCTCCTGTTGCTCAATGTGAAGTATCAATCAATGCTGATTGTTTATTAGGCCCCCGGGTGGCTGGTTTTTAAACAGTGAGGTCATTACTTGTGTGAATTAGGATATGTGCATATCTGGTGCTCATCGCTGTTAAACCTTGAATGTTTACAGTTCTGTGAAACATCCTTGTATATTTAGAGGTAAATATAGCCAACATTTAAATGTAAAGTACTATTGAGGTACAATTTCAATTTGAAACTGTACTTAACTGCTAATATATATCTAAGTGGTTATCGTTAGATATTTCCTGTGGAGGTGAAAGTGGTGTTTCAGAAATGACTTGATGAAACGAACACCTTTTTTAAAAGGAAAGGTGTGTTCTGTAAAACCTAGATTTTCTTGTTCATCTTGTGCGTCAAGCGGGACATTGTGCAGGTGTGTCATTGTGTGAAGTTACAAGGACTTCATTCTGTAGTAACACTGTACATGGCTTTTTGCCAACTAATAATAATCTTCCAAACGTCTTCAGTGGCTCGCATAAGCGAACATGCGTCTCTTCCAGTATAGCCAGCAGCGTATCACGTAAGTGTCGAAGCTATAGCACCACACAGCTGTGTTTGGTCTGGCTGGCGAGGGATAACCGTGGCTTGTGTTTGTTTGTTTTCAAACACAGGCTGTTCACAGGGGGTGGAGAGGAGTGGTTCTGCATGAGTGTGCCAGCCAGCCTTACTTCCTCTACAGCTTTGTCACATAGGTTTGGAATGTCACTTTGTCAAAAAGAGGGAACACCTTTTTGAGGATATTTCAATGGGCCTCCTGCAGTGCTTTTTGTCCCAGCTGTCCGGTTGGCTGACAGAATCAGTTGCCCAAGAAGTCATCGAGCAGGATGGATTACATACTGTACTGGTGTCATGGGTTGACATGTTGCATTCTGGGTATGCGCCTCCATTAATATATAGCGTAGCATAATTGGTCAACACCATACCTATTGTACAAAGTGTATTTCTACGCCTACATGTAATGGCTCAAGACAGTGTTGGCACTGTGAGCCACACTGCTCTTCCTCATGTGGTCTCAACCCATGCTGGTGGGTTTGGGGGTGTGGTACAGGGAGAGGGTGTATGTGGTTTCCTCTTGCTATCCTAAAACTCAGATGCGCGCGCACACACAGTGATGGTGTCACACTTTTTGTCTTGGGAGACATGTCATGTGACCGGTGTGACCTGTACCTTTTTGTCTTGTGAGACATGTCATGTGACCGGTGTGACCTGTACCTTTTTGTCTTGGGAGACATGTCATGTGACTGGCAGCGCTAGACACAGAGACTGTAGTATGCCTTGGCATTGAAACAACACCCCAGGGCTCTTGCTGTGTTGATGGGCGAGGCACATAACCAGCTTAGAAAATGTCTGACAACCTATAGTAGTCCTGTGCAGCAATGCAAGAGACACCTGGTTGGGGATTAAGAATGAATGATTCCCTCTATATGGGTAGTTTAACGGGAACAGTGACAAAACTGCTGGATGTAAAATGTAGCAATTAACGATATCTTTTATATATTTCTTTTTTTTCTTCTTTTTTTCCAGGACATTTAATTAATTCCTTTCAGATACATTCTTGCTGATGATATGGAAACCCTGTTTTCTTTAGCATTCGCACAGCCACCCAGATGGCAGACAAATCAGCTCCCAGGGTGGCCAAGTGTGATTACATTGGTCAAGCATGTGATTTGAATTGGTGGTAGAGCAAAATGAACCGATACAAACAGTTACAGCAATGCTGATTGGTTAAAGGCTGCCCAAAAGTGTCAAACTTACCGAGAGTTCTACGCCCGTTTAGTACAGTAGGCAAAGACTGCAAAAACTTCCAAATAGAACGTGTCCAGACCATATTCACAAAGGTAATTTAGTGAGCCTTCCATCTATAACCTACTTTGTTTTAATATTTAAGTTTTCCTATCCTGTGTGCGTGTGTGCAGCCAAGCTCGTTGGTTTTATTTGCTAGCCTTGGTTCTGTTCTGCTAACCCCACTGGTCGTTTACTGCCCGGCCTTATTTGGCACTTTTTCTAACAATCTCGTTTCCTCTGCTCGCTGCTTCCTTCCTGCTCCTGCTGGGGCTGTTCTCCAGATCCTGAGCTAATTGGCTCACGTCTGCCGCGTCCGTGCAGCTGTCTCCCGTCAGCCTGTGCTCCTGCCCTCCGACCTTTTAGATCCAGTAGTCCAGAGGTCAGAGGGCGACCCAATACATTCCTCTGAAGCCACATAGAAGGTCCTGCCAAACCTCCCCTGCCTCCATTAGCGATTCCTCAGCCTAGTTCCCATCCCATGGCTCCCACTGAGGTCCCAGTACCATGAGTGCAGACTGGCTAGAGAGAGATTGCATTATTCTGGTCTGGAGAGAATTGTGACATGGTCATTACTGTCAGTCAGTGAGTGAGGGGAATGTGTACATTACCATAATGTAATGCACCTGCTGGCCATTGTTTAATTATGTATTTGGCGGTTGCTGATCCTTTTTGTACTGCAGTGGTTTCTGCGTCTACGGTACTGTTGGGAATCCTCCTCGTAACTCTCTACGTTTTGGAATTCAATCACCCCCTAACCCACTGGAAACCCCACTGCAAAACTAAAACTATTCATTAATATGAAGCAACAACAGACTCCATCACCAGCGAATCAGACCGATGTTTGAATGGACAGACAGAAGCCTGGGCAGAGAGCCAAGCTGTCTTGATATTGTCTGCGTACTTATGGGAGTCGGACCAAGGGGTTGCTGGGTGCAGCATTCTGAAAGGCTGAGACATACACACATCTCTTGCTATTATTACAGCAAAGAAATTATGCTTTGTAAGCATTTACAAAAGATTATGGCTTTGTTTACAGATATCTGTACGGGGAAGTGGATCCCACTGAAACCCCAATTTGGACTCTATTAGGTCTTCCAATATTATAAATTATTTAGCGTAAATGCATAATATCTGAGCAGAATTTTATCTCCAATTCCCTCATTTAAGAGGAAGTATGTAAGTGACTGAATGCACAAGGCTTGACTGGGCCTGTGTGCATGTATGTGTGCGTGCGTATGAGCGTGGCTTTGGGGACCCTATGCTGTACCCCAACTGGCCAATAAATAAATACATTTCAAATGTCATACCTAGATAAAAGAAATGGTAAATAATGCCTCCAGGGTCTCAAGGAACCAAACCGTATGTTTATTGTACAGACAAATGCATTTTATAGGTTGTCCATCACAGTGTGTGTGCGTGTGTGTGAGCATGTGAGATGGCAGACTTTGCCCAGGCCCAGCATGGTAAGAGCAAACTATACTCAGCTGCAGTCCCCATCACCCTTTTCTATAAAAGCGCTTCCAGATGCGCTGGTCGAGCAGCAGGATAGTAGGAGGAAATGCCTGTTGAGCCGTAAGGAAGAGGAGAGTAACTGTAGGGATCAGGGCGATGCTTGAAGAGACCATAAGACCTGTCCTTTTACATTTGCAAACACTTTCTTTAAGCTCAGGCAGCTGAAACTCTTATCTTCTCTGTGTAGGTCTCTTGGTTACAGTAGTGCCTGTGAATATAATGCAGTTACATTGAAGGGAGGTCAGTAGAGATAAAGCACTGGCAGCTCAACCTTTTTGACCTGCTAAAAGCTGCAATCAAACAATGGACATCAGTATCTATGATGTGTATATATATCAGTATCCAAACTTCTGTGTCTGCTCAACAAAATGTATGTTAGTAACACACACGCACACACATGCACACACACACAGACAAAACAGTCACACAGATGGCAGAGGCAGATTTGAAGCACCGGGGTGTTAGTAAAGCACGGAATGTGTCCACATGCTGTGGCACGATGTTAGCATGATACAGTAGATTGGGAAAATAGCGGGGAGAGGACCCATAGTAAAAAGAATCAAGAAATAATATATTGTCATGATGTGACGTGATGACACTGATTATGTATGTTCTTGAAAGAGTTCTTATGAATGCACTGGGCATTTGTGTTTTAGGATCTCTTATAATGTAATTGGAGTTTAATCAAGGTGCTGGTAACATAATGAACAATGCAATAATGTTAGAAACTGTAGGAAGGAAAAATAATGAATTGTTCTAATGTTGTGGGGTCATAAGACAACAGAGCAGAGTAAACACAGCTGTCTGTCTCAAGGACCAAGGAGTGAAGATGTGGCTTCTGCCCCATTGATACCCCCTTACATTTAAAACAAAGTCAAAGTATAGGCTTCCAGACTGGCACGACTGTTGTCCATGGGCACTCTGTGCTGGATCTTATTTCAGTGGGTCTGTAGCTCTAAAATGCACACAGCTCATACTCATTTAAGCTCCTTCACTGTTGTATCCTCAGCTGCCCTGCTTTTTGTGTGTGCGTGTGCATGTGTGAACATGCGTGCGCCTTGAAAGTTTAAAGGGATGCCGCCCGTTACAGGACAAACACTTTTATAGAGCTGCCTTTGTATTTAAGCACCACAATCAGCTAATGACTTCCTTATTTTTATTGATGCTAAGCCTCTTTCAGTCTCTTTTTAAACTTATGGTCATTTCAGGATAACTAAATATCCGGTAGCTTTATTGGCTTAATGGGTTGCTGTTGGCAACCTTTTAATGGGGTGAAATCTACTGGCAGAGGGGTTGTTTTTCAGGCAGGGAATCGAACTGTATCTTTTCCAGAGCGAGTCATCAAGCCTTGAAGAAGAGTTCTGGAATATACACAATATGTGTTGTTTTTATAGCTGGAAAATTTCTGGACTTGGTTAAGTTGAAACAGGTTAGAATTGTGCAGCTGCCACTGTTTTACCTGCATAGAAGCATGTCTTCCACTAAACTAAACTGTGCATAATACTTAAGATGCGTAAAAATGCATGGCTATAAGGATGTCGTCCGTAAGTTCTTGTTGGCCGCGCAGGTGTTGCATTTTACATTGAACCGCGTAGTGGGAATACGAAACCAAAATAATACAAGGAAAAGTTTATTTAAAATGTCACTCTTGTCCACTGACAGTTTCTCCTGCCATATTCTCTTAGTTGTATCAATGAAAGGAGTAGACTGGCATTGGCAGCACCAGATTTTACACAAGTAGTCAATGTAATATCCAATAGAGCCCTTAAGAATGCATCCTATTGCTGGGAGCCTCCATGCTCTTCTCTTGTAAGAATGCAGACCCCAGTCCACCTGTTCCACCGCTCTACCCTCAGCAGACTGGCTCTTATTCTCTGGTTTCCTTGATATCTTGATGTGACACATGTCAAAGCTGCCATGGATGACATCGGATCTATGGAAGTGTCCTCTAATAGACGTAAATAAGATATCATGTTATTTTGGAAGATTGTCTTAATCCAGGAACTTGTATGTATTGATGATGTATTGCAGTAGTTTATTTAATTTATAGTCAAGAAAATACAAGGCAGTGCGTTTTTATTAGAGTATGATTAGTCTCTGAGACTCTGTTTATCCAAAATGACAACTATGAGTTATTTAATAATATAAAAAATGACAACCACTTTCACAAGCATTAAAACATGCTGGGGTGTGGGGGGAGCTATAGCATTAGGGCCGAGAGATTTGTTGGGGTTGCATAACGACCAAGTCAGGTCAATTTATTTATGTAGCCCTTAATCACATTGGCGTCTCAAAGGGCTTTACAACCTACATTTCACATGGAAACAAACGACACCTCTTAACCTACTCCTTCCATTTTTGAAAACAATGTGTTCCAAATATGAAAGCGACACACTTTTACCCCAGCATCACGCCATGATTCCTGTTTGTTAACAAGATATTTTCTATCGCTGTTAACTTATAATATAAATATACAGTAGACCATGCCAATGGCATGTCCCAAATCATATCTCTGAATAAAAACATTTTAATAAAAAATGATTGAATATGGTGTAATATTAACTAAAATTCCCTGAAGAGCTAAACTCTCCTGCGAGGGTTATGAGTCTTTGTTGAAACAAATACCACTTGGCTCACTCTGAATGAGTAGTCTGGTTTTAGAATGAGTGTCTGCGTTAATGCCCATTTTGCCCTCTTTCCCCAGGGTGCATTGCCAAAGAGGGGGCCATTCTGTTTATATTTCGGTCACAATCGCTGTGTCACATGTCTTTTTGAGGCTTTTGTTACACATACACAATGCATTCATGAGGATGAGTAAGAAGCTTTTCACACATACTGTACTGTGTGTGCGTGAGAACATTTCAGTATCCGGAATGCATTTCAGTCATAAATGTGTGTAAAGCTTCTAACTAATCCTTTTTTTGCACAGTTTAAGCTTCATGCTGAGGTGGTATTGTATGTGTTCATGTGGGTACTGTTACAACACTGTGAGTTTCATGTGTGTGTGTTTCCTATGCATGTTTGAGTTAATTCCACCTGTATCTGCATCATATGAGCCTTTCATATGCATGTTTGAGTTAATTCCACCTGTATCTGCATCATATGAGCCTTTCAAGTGTATGTTTGAATGAATCTGTTTCACACAAGTGTGCCTTTCATGTATGAATGCATTTCACATGCATGTTTTTAGCAGTATGGATACATATGTGATTCCCATGTGATGGTCACCCTTCATACTCCTCTTTCACAATACCATCACATGTAGTTGTAGGAGGGTGTAGTCATCACGTACGCATATGTACTGTTCTCACAGGAATTGCATATTTAGATATAAAATGGTTGTTCCTATAGGAAGCGCAAATGTAATCATACTTTCTTGGTTTACCAGGATGGAGTGCTACATTCAGCACTTGTTCATGACGTTGAACTTAGTCCAGACCT
This sequence comes from Chologaster cornuta, assembly GCA_025434125.1. Taxonomy (NCBI): domain Eukaryota; kingdom Metazoa; phylum Chordata; class Actinopteri; order Percopsiformes; family Amblyopsidae; genus Chologaster; species Chologaster cornuta. Next base: position 1,235,412 of record JAODVN010000005.1, read on the forward strand.
AGACTGAACTTTGAGTTCTGCTTTGTTGTTTTGTGCTAGCCCCTGTCTGCACTATTAATAGAGTCAGCCTGAGAATTCAGACTAAGGTCAGCAATTAGATTCCTGATTCTATTAGAGGAGAGGACGGCAAGGAAAAGCTCCCCCAGTTCACCTAAATCACTGCTTTTGACATGGCATTTTATTTAGGCCTTGCTTTTATGCACAATTCAATTGATTTCTCTCTTTTCTTCTCGCATTGTGTGTCTTCCCCTCAGTGTCACGCTATACGTAAAGGTGCGTTCTGAATTGGCGAAGATAGCAAATGTTTGCAAACATTTTCAGTTTTCCATTTGCTTTGAGTTTTGACGCAAACATTTTGCGAAAATAAGCAAACGGTTTGAGGTAAGCTTGAACACAAACTGACGTTGGACAAAGGGGCGACCGTTTTCAGTCTAATATAATAATATAACAATGTGTGTTTACACCTAAACGTTAATGTCATGTTAAAAGCAAACTTTTCCAATTCTGAATGCATCTTTTGGATAACCCAGCAGAAGCTCCTGCTTGTAGTTATAAAGACCCAGTCTAGTGACTGCAGAGCTTGATCCTCTGTCTTTCCAATGAGGTCGCATTGTTTTTCATGCCATTTTCTAGTTCAATATTATATTATTGAGTCTCCTGTGCTAAAATCATATAGTTTGCTGACCTGTGTTGATGAACTTGAAGTCGCATGATTCTCCACGGTGCCAAGTCTCACCAAGTGGCTGCCCTTTTCCTTAATGACGCCCATATTTATTTACACCTCTCCTCCTCAATGGAAGCTAGAGTGACACAGAGAGGAGCATACATACTTAATGGTCTACCTGTGAGTGATGAATAATTTAGTCCTTTTATAAATCAGTTATATCCAGTGCTTAATTGTTCCGAATAAAGGCTAAATTTAAGGAATTTGCGTTTTGATATCTTTATTATTCTTATTTGATATTACAGGTGCTAGTTAGCTAGGCTGAATGAACCAGAACAAAAGTTCCATAGAATTAAAACAACTTTATATTTTTTATATAATATAATGTGAAGTTGCACGAGAATTGAACAGAACTGTATACAAAAAGTTGGTTTAGAACTTAGTTAGAAGTTAGTTTTGTTAAATAAATTTGAGACAACAGGTCTCAAATAAACTAAATAAGATATGTGAATGCATCACCCTTGTCCAGCCCGGAATATGAACAATGTTTTTCTCACACTTAATATACATCAAGCTCTGTCTCACATCACAATAACATTTTCTGCCTTGCTTTGTCTTCATGCATCACAGCTGAGAAGTTTAAGTCTAGATTAAGTTGTTCCTGATAACAACTCAGCCCCAGAGCCATGTTTATTTATAAAGGCCATAAAGAAATGCCATTGACACACGGTGCACAGTCTGCAGTAGGAAAGGACAATGAAATTGGGCTCTTCTTGAGAATGTGGATTAGGCTCAGGGAAATGCTTTTCCTGTGGCCTAAAAAGTATTTTTAGAATCAAAACACCATAATGATGTATATAAGCTGAATGATGCGAGATGTCTGTCAATACGGTATCTGGAAGTTGTTCACACAATGCTGTATAGTATTATTGGGTTTGTGCATGCGGTGCGATGCTCAATAGGCCTTGCTGTCTTTTAAGATGGCTGTTTTTGTTGTGGTGTGTTCTAGGATACTGTGGTTACAAGCATTGGTCAACTTGCAGTTTAAGCATAAGGTTGTGTGGAAATGCAATCATTACGCTATTGCTCCTGAAATATTACTAATATATGCTTTAAATGGTAGAACCACAGGGCATTGACTATGATAAGATGTTATTGCTAGGGATTGTTCCACATTGATTATCTACTCAATGCTGTTGGTAAATTGAACTGAAGATGGAAGGGACCTTTTTGCTGAGTCTGACAATTAGCCCTCAACTGCTGTCACGCTCAGTGGTGTATGTATATGTGAGTTAGCAGGCTTTGCCCAGCCTAAATAAATATGATCACGCACTAGTGAATGTACCATAACACAACCTCCTCAGGGTGGAGGTGAGCTAAACAAACCAGACGGCTTAGTGCTCAGATTTAAGACAAGAGTACATTTGATGTGTTGGTAGGCTTAGGTGAAGCTGATCGAGAATATACTAACTTCAATCAGTTATTAACATTTAAAGATTAACATTCAGAATAGTCTTAATCATCTCCTGGACATCACACCTTCAAACAACCTTTATCACAGTATATTTACTATACTGTGTATACTATACTGACTAGGACTAAAAGCAGATCAGTGCCACATTAACTGGGTGCTTCAAGCATTACACCTGCTTCCCATTGGTATCAGACTTTAAAATATTAGTAATAACCACTTTGCACAGTCAGGCTCCCTCATACATCTTGGTGTTCTATTATGTTAAGGGCCGGACTCTGTCCAGGCCAGTCAAGTTACTCTAAACTTGCTGATCCATGTCTTTGTTGTTTGTTGGAAACAGGAAGGGGCCTTCCCCAAACTGTTTCCACAAAGTTGGGATTATGGAATTATCAAAAATGTCTTGGTAAAATGAAGCATTAGCAGTTCCTTTCACTGGCACTAATGGGCCAAGCTCAACTGGCCTTACAAGCCCACACCATAATCCCCCTCCACCAAACTTTACACTTGGCACAATGCAGTCAGGCAAGTACAGTTCTCCTGGCAACCGCCATACCCAGACTCGTCCATCTATGCACTGTACTTAAGATAATCCGACATTTGAAAGTCTGTAGCTGTTGACTGCAGAATGATGAGAATGATTTCTGCGCACTGCGCCAACATGTGCTTACCCCGCTCTATTATTTTATGTGGCCTACTACTTTGTTTTTGTTCCCAATCGATTCCACTTTATTATAATACCACTAACAGTTGACCGTGGAATATTTAGTAGTAAGGATATTTTACGAATGGACTTATTGCACAGGTGGCAACCTATCACAGTACCACACTTGAATTCTGTGAAATCCTGAGTGACCCATTCTTTCACAAATGTTTGTAGAAGC
>JAODVN010000005.1:1290706-1302980 GCA_025434125.1 Chologaster cornuta
AAAGCACAGCCCTGGCGGAGACCAACCCCCACCTGAAACGAATCCGACTTAATGCAGAGAATTCGTACACAGCTCACGCTTTGGGCGTGATAAAAGCGCAACATAAATGCGCTTATTTACATACATAACCACTGACCACGCTTTCTTAAATCCCCCTCGAAGGTGGACATGTTTTCAGGAGCTGTGTTCATACAGCAAGCATTGGGCTGGAACATCTATGTGGCTGTCATTGCCCTGCTCTCTATCACAGCTGTGTACACTGTTACAGGTGCCCCCCTACAATAAACAGGGTACATTTAATAAGCCGTAGTGTGGTGAACTGAGACCATGGCATTGATACCGCTTTCTGTGATTCACCAGGTGGCCTGGCAGCTTTGATGTACACGGACACAGTTCAGACCTTTGTTATAATTGCCGGGGCCTTTGTGCTGACTGGCTTCTGTAAGTGCATTTTACAACAATCCCTTACTATAGGTGCAAACGGATGGCCTAAAGAGACGGGAAAAAGTGGGACACTGGTGTTAATTTGTAGTGCGAGTCTACATGGTGATGACTCAGCGAGAGTAGCGTAACATGCAGGGTCAGCAACAGAGAGTGGACATGCCAGGAGGACTATGGACTACGGGAAAAACATTAAGGAGGAGCATCGTATTATCATAATACTGCAAGTTATTGGGTGTAACATTGTTAGTAATCACACAACTACCAGTGCTGCATGTGTAAAATAAGTTATAACCACTAAAGAACTTTAGTTTAGCCTAGATTCTAAGATACTGTGATATCCATGAATTCATCATTAACTGTTTATGTTGTAACCCTTGACCCTCAAAACATAGGGATACACGGCACATATTCTGTGGCGTCATGTTAGGTTCAAGAGATATGTTGCAAAATACAATATTTGTTTATGTCTGAAAAGAAAATGTGTGCCATGGCCACCAGGAGGCGATTTTGGGAAGGCTCATTTTTCTCAAAATGATCAGGGCCTTAAAATGTGTACAAATGTAACAATATATGAGAGCCTACCTGCTGTAGTTGGGTTTTAACTGTTTCTACATTGTTATGTTAACTACAATAAGAAAACAAATAAATACTAAAAATAAACACTACTTCCTTACTCGACTGAACTTTCTGGGTTGTTGTGTCTCCCAACCTGCAGCCTTTGCTAAAATAGGAGGCTACAGCGCCCTGCTGGACAAGTACGGCCTAGCAGTGCCCAATGCCACAGTCTCCTTGGACCCCCAGCGCTACAATATCTCTTCTCAGTGCTACACACCAAGGCAGGACGCGTTTAACCTGCTCAGACACCCCGTCACAGGGGACCTGCCCTGGCCCGGGGTGCTGTTTGGAATCGCCATCGTTGGAAGCTGGTACTGGTGCACGGACCAGGTGAACATGCGTGACTCTTAGTCGATATGCACCGAGCAGCCAAGTAGCCTACTGCAGGAGTTCTCAAGCTTCTCAGCTCACAACCCCCCAAAATTACAGTCCAGAGTGTATATGTAAAAGAAGTTCAAGAATAACAGCCATATTATTTTTTGATAGTTTTTTATATCTAGGCTAGTAGCAGAATAGATCAGAGTAATGTATAAACTGTATGATACTACTACTAACAATTATGTTTAAGATATGCCTTTATCATTTTAAATCTTGTGACCCCCTCCTCTGTGTCTTGCGCCCCCCAGTTTAGGAACCACATGCCTACTGTAAAATGATATACTGTACATTTGTCCTTGTGCCACTTAGTTTTAATATTAGTATGTGAAAGATTCTTGAAGAAGCTTGGTTTGCCTGCGTCTAACCAGATTAACAAGTTTCTTTTGTACGTCAACGCATATTTCTTTCTATGTGCAGCATACAGATACGTTGCATTAGCAGCACGTGTTAAGATGGAAAACCCCCTATTGGCACAGTAAGTGTGAATATAAGTTGTAATGTTTGTGGTTCTCCGCAGGTGATCGTCCAGCGGTGCCTGGCCGCTCGCGGCCTCACCCACGTGAAGGCAGGCTGCATCCTGTGTGGCTACCTGAAGCTGCTGCCAATGTTCCTCATGGTGTTCCCTGGCATGATCAGCAGGGTGCTCTACCCAGGTGTGGCTTCCACTTGATTCACCTAGCCAGGGACAGGCTGTTCTTCTGTTCGGACGCACTCATGTCTCCGAAATTGCGTACTGCACCCACCGTTCAGTTCTTTTGTTTTGTGTTTTGCTGTAGTGCTAATGGTCACGTGACTTGTGTGTTTCACATCCACCGCTAGATGAGGTGGGCTGTGTGGTACCAGAGGTCTGTAAGGAGGTGTGTGGGACTGAGGTCGGCTGCTCCAACATCGCCTATCCTAAACTGGTTGTCTCGGTCATGCCCGACGGTAAGGACGCACCCCGGAGACGACGCTAACCGGTCAGCGCTCATTTAATTATTAACAGGGACCGCGTGCCATGTTAACACAGTCAGCCTTTACTGCGGCTGACTGCTTCTGCCCCAACACTGTTCTTATGCAATCTTCTCCACCCCCCCCCCTCCCCTGCAGGGCTGCGTGGTCTGATGTTAGCTGTCATGCTGGCTGCGCTGATGTCCTCCCTGGCCTCCATCTTCAATAGCAGCAGCACTCTGTTCACCATGGACATCTGGACACGCGTCAGAGCCAAGGCATCAGAGAGCGAGCTCATGATAGTTGGCAGGTAGGGCAACGGGACACTCTCTCGCTCTGCCTTAGCCCTTTTAAAAACAAGTTATCAAAGTTAAAGATTTCCCTGTGTTGTCCGTCCAGAGTGTGGGTGCTGTGCATCGTGGCCGTCAGCATTTGCTGGATCCCAGTGGTGCAGGCAGCCCAGAGTGGGCAGCTCTTTGATTACATCCAGTCCATTACCAGCTATCTGGCTCCACCTATCGCATCGGTCTTCTTCCTGGCGGTGTTTGTGAAGAGGGTCAACGAGTCGGTACGTATGTACTTGCCACTCTTTTACATGTTGGTATATCATGCAAATGTCATGCAAATCATTTAGGAACCATATTTAGTATTCTTTAATTGATACTGAATCAATTATATCCATCTGATGCCATCATTTATCTGATACTAATACATCTAGGTAAATTAAATGATTATAAATTAGCACTATATTGTTTGGGCTACTAGCTATTATTTTTAACATTGAATATTATATTGGTAATTTCACTGATGCTGGTTTCCTTAAATTTGTAATGTACTAATTGTAAGTCACTTCACATTGACTTAAACAACTGTGCCTTGTATTGATCTCTCTCCACCTCCAGGGTGCATTTTGGGGCCTAATGGGCGGTCTCGCAATGGGTCTATGCCGGATGGTTCCAGAATTCTGGTTCGGGACAGGAAGCTGTCTCTTCCCCTCACACTGCCCCCATCTGGTGTGCGGGGTTCATTATCTCTATTTTGCAGTGCTTCTCTTTGTTTGTACCTCAGTGCTAGTGCTGCTGGTCAGCTACAGTACCAAGCCCATAGCAGATCAACATGTAAGTAGCACTACACACAGTCACAGCCTGGCTGATAGACGTCAAGCTATAATCACAGCTTTGTTTTGTATATTTTGAATGACCTGTATTGCAAGTGTTTGAAAAATTACTCAAATGGGGCCGCGTAGCGTCTTACAGTAATGAGGGAGTTTAAAGATGAACGTTTACCTGACACTGAGTGTATTGCAACGAGCTAGTCTGTTCTTGCCATACAATCCATTTTGACAGAAAGGCTATTTGGTCAAGGATCGCTTTAACCCTGACTAAGAAATTTTAACACAGCCTTTATCATTTCCCCTTATTTGCAGACTAGACACAGGATAATGTATCTGCATACAGTAACACGTATGGGCCAATGTGGAAAGACCCATGAAAGTGAAAGCAGGTTTCTAATCTTAAACCTCTTCCTGTGTAAGAGACAATGCAATCGGCGTATCTCTAGTATTGACACACCACAAATCTGAACCTTCTCCTCGGAGGTGTTCATAGATACCTTTCAACTTCCATTAGCTCCTGGAGTAGTTCTAATCTCCCTCCAGGAAATTTGATCAGTTCTATCCAGATTTGGCTGACTACTTCAAACCATCACTCAGAGCCAATTTGAATTGATCTTGTTAAAAAGGCCTAATCCAGGACTAGCACTACTCAGCTCTCAACTGTGAAACTTGTTCCAAATGGGAGTTTATTTTTGTATAAGGTGGAGAATGTCCAAGGCATAATGTTGTAACTGTGTCTGTTATTTCAGCTTTATCGTCTAGTGTTCAGTATGCGCCACTCCAAGGAAGAGAGGGAGGATTTGGACTGGAAGGAGGAGGAGAGAGGTAAACAAGCACGCAGAAAAGCAGAGGACAAGAGGAGAGCGAAGACAGACGGTAACGCAGGTGAGGAGAGAGAAAGGAGGTGTAGTTGTGTCTCACCATCAGGAGAAATGGACATCGGTAGCATGCTGGAAGTTGCTGTACCAATTCCTCTGCTCTTTTCTCCCTGTTAAGTTTCTGGGGAGGAAACCACATCTGGGATTTGTCGCTTGCTTGGATGGTTCTGTGGCGTAAAAGGTGGCAGCACTCAAGCCCCAGAGTCTAGTGAGCAGGAAGCGTCTCAGCCGTTGCCCGACATCAGCGAAAACCCAGTGTGGAAGCACGTTGTGGACGTCAATGCTATTGTCATGATGGCTATAGCAGTCTTTTTGTGGGGCTACTATTCATGAGAATGTTGCATTTCATTGAGTTTCTATTGATAAAACGAGTCTGTCCTGAGCACTGTAAAAACAGCTGTGTACAAATGTTGCAACATCGAATTCCAAATGAATGTAGACTACAAATACATTTGAATGATTCTTGTACACAGAATTTAATTTTCTTTCTAGTCTGTGTTCTTAAGAATTTTTTTTATATATATATATATATATATGTTAGAGTGAATAAAAGGACACATTCACTGTAGGGTATCAGAATACTGTTGATCAAATTAGAACGAGGTTACTGTATTCAGTTACATAGTGACTGAACTGCATTGTGGCTTATTAGAGCAGTTCGTTGTAATAGGCCAAGGAGAGTAAAAGGACTACATAAAGTGCCTTTCAATGTTACATTTTCTTTCCACTGGAAGAGGTTGACCTTCAGCAGAGCTCTGTAAAGTTATTGGAAATCAATTACTTTTAACCAATTAATTCCCCAAAACAATATAACAAATCAAGTAATCACTACTAAATTAAACTGTTAGAAAACAAAAGTATTTTCCTGTCTCACTTTCACAAATAAAGCACACAGTGGTCCAGATCTCCAGTTTAAATCACCACATCTGTTTTTTTTTATTTCATTTTATTTAAGCAGATTTTCCCATTAGTGTTGAACGCATGTCTTGAACTTACAGAGTTCTCCAGGCCTGGGTAACCCCTCCATGCAGGGCTTCTATATTCCACAACATAGAACCATACTTATTGTCCAGTTTAGAAGAGGGGGGGACAAGAAGATGAAAGTCTTTGAAGAACGAGGGTCAGGGGCATCAGTAGGCACTGTTCAAACTCTCTACACCCCAAGCAGGTGTACAGTCCTATGACCGGCAACGGCTCCTGTGCATGCCATGTGTCCCAATACGTTTATTCTCCGACACGTCATTCTCCTACTGGGCTAAGAGGTAGGGGGCTTTTAAGGCTGGAAGCTGACGTGAGTCTGGTTTTCAGTTTCACCTGCTTCGACGCAAACACGAACAGATTTGGCAAACACTGCCCTCTGCCGAATCCCACGTAGGGGAGGAGTAAAAGGAATAGGTAAAAAACTAAAACGGAAAATGTTTTTTAAAAACTTTGCAGGTGATAGGGGCAACAAAGTGATGGGGTGAATATTCCTCAAGGAGAGGGGAAACAAATAATCAGAAGAACAGCAAACATTCTCTTGCACACCCACACACGCCAATAAAAACAACCAGAGAACAGAAATAGCGAACATGCGAGTCAATCAAACCACTCAAAGTGACATCAGGCCTTTGCAAAGTGATATTGAGTCTTCAACCCTGCCCCACAATCCCAAACTTTGTATTCATTCAATATACTGTACTATATCTCCCATAATGCTCCTGTTTTATATGTCTCCTGTATAAAATCAGTGAGGAGGGTTGGTTGGGGTCAGCTCCAATTGGACAAACAAAAAGGGAGAAAAAAAAAGAATAAAAACTTGCTTAGCTAAATAGCAAATAGCCTGGCAAAAAAAAAAGAGCCTGTCATTGACCAACAGCATGACTATGTCAGTGGAACAGGCAAATTACTTCAGCAGCAGCGTCAGGGGGCTGTTGAATTTGGACTACAACGTTACAGCACATTCATAGAAACGAGAAGAAGTGCATGGCATAGGAAAGGTCCGTTACAAGTTACGTTCGCTCAATGCAATCACATTTCTAGAACGCTGACCACTCCACCGCGGAGGAGTGTACACCTTGGCACACCCCTCAAAGCACCACAGTACAGCTAATGTGCGAGGACGTCTCAACATGGATGCCGTAAACGTATCGGCCACAGCAGGAGTAGTAAACGGGACTCTTGCGCATGGCAATTCCAATGACAATCAAGTACGCTGCGGCGTTTCCACGAGACGTACCCACAGCCAAGTGCGGCAGTAGACGGCAGCTTAAAAACGTTAAGAGCTGACCCCAAACCTGTTGATACAAACTCTCACCAAAAGGTGCCGCGGCTGCAAGAAGGCCAGGAGAGACGGAGGGCCTTTGCAGAGGTAAAAACTAACGAAACGAGGTGAGGACAAAGAGAGAACAACATCGCTCAAGTGGTTTTCTGACCAAATGAGAACACACACAAAACAACAAATAAACCAAAGTCTTTTGAGTGCTCATTCCTCGTACAATTCCTCTTGTTCTCTCCAACAACAGCGTGAACGGGCTTGGCGTGCCCGCCTTCCCTCTACCTCGCCTCCTCCCTCTTGGCGCGGGCCGCTGGCTGCGAGCCGTCCAGGGCCTGCACCCAGTTGTTGTCGTGGAGACCCACGCGGCAGCCCGGTGTGTCCTTGTCGGTGCGGCGGCAGCACATCCAGTAGGAGCGTCCGTAAGGCAGGTCGTGGTGGTAAGGTTTGGGGTGCCAGCGGCACAGGGACACGTCCCCGCGCTCGTACTGCCGCTTGCACTGCTTGCACGGGTCGTCCCGGTACAACGGGTCCTGGTTCCAGCGGGAGTCCACGGGCCGCACGGCGTACGCCTCGATCAGCGCCCTGAAGTCGTGGCAGGTGCACTTGAGCGCGGCCAGCGAGCGCGTGGGCAGGTGGCTGAAGATGTTCACCATGATGTGGTCGGGCAGCAGCAGCATGTACTGCCGCGGCTCCAGCAGCCGCTGGATCTGGAAGCGGATCTCCAGGAAGTCGTGGGACACGTGGCGGTACAGGCGGCACAGCGACGGGTCCGCGCAATCCTCCGGCGCCTCCGTCGTCCCCGCGCCGCCCGGCGGGGACTCCCCCGCACGCTCGCCCGCCGCGCCCTTCTTGTTGTTGTTGTTGTTGGCGGCGGAGTCCGAAGCGCTTCCCTTCTGGTCGTCCTCGGAGCCCCGGGACGGCGGCTGCAGGAAGAACAGCTGGCCCGGGGGCGGGTCGTCGGACGAGGCGTCCGCGGCGACCGCCGGCATGGCGAAGCACACCGTCTCCTCCTGCGCGTTCTCCGTGCTGTCCTTGCCGTAGAACACGCACTGGTCCACGGCGCCCGTCACCACCACCTCCACGTGGAAGCCCGTCATCCGCTCCCTCTGCTCCCCGGCCGAGGGCTCGTGGCCTGGGTCCGGGCCGCCGCCTGCCTGCCTGTCTGGATGGTGGTGGTGGTGGTGGTGGTGGTCTGCGTCTGCCTTGGCTAGCAGCAGGCTGCTGGGGTCTAGCGAGGAGGGGCTGACCAGCTGGTAGAGGTCACAGGTGATCTTCTCCTTGGGCCCGGGCTGGCCGGCCTGGCCGGCCCCGCCTCCGCAGCTCATGAACATGCAGCGGGGCCTCCCGGCGGGCTCCGACTGGCACCGGGGCTCCAGGCTGGACACCCGGAAAGCGATCCTCACCTCGCCGTGACGCGGGCCGGGGGGCGGGGGATGGGCCGGCTCCTTGCCGGCGGAGGGCGTCGAGTGTACGGGGCCCAGCCGCAGCCCGCTCTCCGCGCTCTGAGACTCAAAGCGGGCGATGGCCTCGGCCACCCGGCAGGACTCCTCCTGCTGCTCCTCCTCCTCCTCCTCCTCCTCCTCATCCAGCTCCTGGTCTGTCTGGATGGGAGAAGGCGGGCCCTGCGGCTCGCCGGCGGGCTGGGCATCGGAGCCTTCCGACAGGTAGCTCGTAGGCGTCGGGTCTGACAGGGTGCTCCGGAGGATTGTGTGCTGGTGGGTGGACATGCCCTGGCTGTGGCAGGCCTGCTGGCTTCCCTGCGCGGCCGCCATCCCCTGGAGGGCCATTGCCGTCCTCTGCTCGACCAGGGCCACCATCTCGGCCACGGACAGCAGGTCCGTCTCACTTGCTTCCTCCGGGGGTGGCTCGTCGGGCACCTCGGCTGCCAGGGGAGAATCGGGGCGGGGGCTGGAGATCTGGGAGCGGGTGGGTGGGTCGTAAGAGGAGCAGCGCCGTCGCCGCTTGGCCTTGCTGCAGTCTGTCGCCCAGTTGCCCTTCACCTGGGATGAACAACAAATAGGCTGTACTACAAATAACACAGAATATAACCATTGACAGCCGTATCAACTAGTTTACCCAAACACCCATAACATAAAGCAGGGGTGCCCGCACCTGGTCCTGGGCAGCTACTGCCCTGCGCGTTTTTGGAAGTGTCTCCCTGCTGCAACACACCCGGCTCAAATGAACGGCTGTTATCGGGCTTCTGCAGAGACCCCGTTCATAAGAACCAGGTGTGTTGCAGCAGGGACACCTCTCAAACACGCAGGGCAGTAGCTGTCCAGGGCCACAGGCTCGTGGAAGCTTCTACTAAACATGACCTGTGCCACCCAATCACAACACACAGAGGTTTGCCGTCTACAGAATCAACGTGACGTGCTGCGTGTTGCTATGGTGACGCGGCAGAGACGAAGCGCGCCTTACCTTCATGGCGCTGGGCCTGCACAGGCCTGTGCCGCTGAACTGATGCCCTACGAAGAAGGCGATCTTCTCCTTGGTGTTGCCCGGCTTAATGACGTACCACGTGTCCAGGAGCACCCGGCCGTCCTCCATCTGGGCGCCGGACGTCGGTACAGAGGGAGGGACTGCGGTTGAGGAGGAGGAGGTGGAGTGGGGAGGGGCCTGGCCCGGCGTCAGGGAGCTAGAGCTGAGCTCGGGGTGCGGGGGAGTGTTCTCCGTGCCCTCCTCCTCCTCCTCCTCCTCTCCTCCGCGCTCGTCCGGCCCCGCTATCGTCACCGCTCCATCTCCGCACCTGCGAGCTGGAGGTGGCTCAGCCTTGCAGAGGGCGGGCGGCCCCGACCCGGAGCCCGTGCTGCGGACCTTGTTCTGCGAGTAGGTGCCGAAGGGGCGCGGGCACCACAGGCGGATGTGGGAGAAGGTGTCTCGGTCCATCAGGGAGAGGACCAGCGGGGCATACCGGCATCTAGGCTGGCCAGCGGGCACCCAGGGCCGCGCCTCTCATCCTCTGATCCTGGACTCGGTGCCGACGCCGCTGGCACCGTCGCGCACGCACAGATCAACAGTGCCAGTGGGCATTCAGCCTGGTGGGGGGTGGGGGGAGTGAGAGAGAGGGAGAGGGAGAGAGGGAGAGAGAGTGTCAAATGCCACCAGGAGAGAGGAAGATCAGTACAGCCATGACCAATCTGATCAAAGCGCACTCCATCTCTCCACAGTTCAATGCTTTGTGTGTGACACAGTAAGCCGTCTGTGACCGATTAGGCCCGTGGTAAATCGTTGTGTAGCCTCGGACGGACAGCAGAGGCCTTAGACGCTCCGCTGTAACTGAACGGCACCAGTGGAAGCCTGGCGCGAGGAGAACTGGACTTCCACTGCAGCCAAACTCAATTAGCCAATGCATTTGCTGCCTCGTAGCACATATCAATTCTCTCGCCCTAAAGCCGCTCGATCAAATTAAAGAGATTCCATTTCAGGCTCTGCGGAGCCTTGCAGATGGAAGGGATAAAAGGTGGCAGACAAAAGGCATCGAGTGGATTCTCTCCTATCTCATCTCTTGGCTCTTCAAAAGGACGTGCCTAATAGGAGTTAACGCATGAAGGGGCAGACGGGCATACGCTGCACCTATAGTAAATATGGGGGGGGGGGGGTCTACTACTACTACTAGCGAAACTGATGGGAGCCGACCTTCCTCCCTCATCAACATCGCCATCTCCTTGCCAGCGACCCCGAGCTACAGGCTGAGAGGGCGAAGCCTTTAGTCTACCCAGAGTGCTTTGCGTCTGTGTCACAGACCGTGCCAGCTGTACAGGAGCTGCCAGGAACGTGCCTGTGTACTTGGAGAGAGAATAAGAAGCAACTGCTGATGGTCAAACACGTTGCTTTAGAGGCCTAGAGCTGTGGAACAGCTTGAACCTACATTTACACTTTGACGTGAACCATTTTCTTCTAGTAATATTAATGTCAACTACTATAAAACCTGGCTACAATAACTGACTTACAATGTTCTATTTTACAATGTTAAACTCAAGGAGATAGAAACTATACCTGATTGGTAAACAGATAAGCTATACGGTATCATTAACAAACATTCATTATTTATTATTAACAACTCAATATCCGTGACACAACTCTTAACAATTTTTTCCCCCTCGCCAGAAAACAATCACGTGTGCCTCAATGAATAGTATCAGCATTCTGTAAGACACCACTCCCATCGAGAAGAATGCCCTGTGGGATTAACTTGAACATTTCATTTCACATGTGGAAAAAGCATGCAAACACAAGTCATGATTTTGTGTTACTTTAGAATGTGTTGTGTTACAGGGAGGGCAGTTCAAATCACCACTCTCAAATGTAGAATGCGTTTGGTGAGGATACTGCACCTACATTCAATTACACATTCATTTCAAAAGGCCAAACACAGCATGCATCGACATGCTTCATAGGCTCAGAGGGTGTAACCAACCAGGACACCGTGTTCGACGTTAAATGCTCAGTAGTAGAGGATATGCTTCTAATATCCATATCCCAAGCTATAAATAGACTACAACCATAAGCAATTTAATATGTATAGAAATTATTTTAATTAAATTTGAATTTAACCAGTCATATTGTTGGATATCGTTGAAACAGGAAAGCAGGCTTTAATAATAAAACAACAGTACTGTGCAGCAAGGAAGAAACGTGTGGTTTCACAAGTGAAGCTCCACCAGAACATTTCTGAGGTAACTAAGGCATGTTTTGCAGCTTCATAGTACAGCACAGAACCAAGGGGAACAGTCATTGTTCATTTAGTTGTGTCCAGTGTAAGTGCAGCCTTTAGCTGCCATCCAGTCTGTAGCTGGGACAACTACTGTGTAAGGTTGAAGGTCTTTTGTAGGCATGAGATGCAAAGAGGAAATATATCTTAAATGGTCAAATAAGTATGCCATGTCTGCCAATGGCAATAACTATAATCAAATAATCAAATCACATTCCTTCACTACAGATCAAAAAGTTTGTATTTTACATTGTATTCTATTCATAATTAAGAAGCCACATGAAGAGCTTTCAAAATGCTTTATTTTTCTAGTTTACCCAAACACTAAATGAGTTGACTAATCGACCACACCCACACTGTGGTCAACGATTACAAATGCTTCTCCATAATCACCCAGCAAGAACCAGACGAAACACACGCACATTACACTGAAGCAAGGAGAGCAGCTAGTGTGAACTCTGTCACTGCAGAACCACTCCCTTCTCTATTCTATACCTCCTGTCCTGTCCACTACCATGTCTGTGTCCCTCCCTCTCCTTGCATCATTCTCGGCCAGCCATCTAAAAACATACTGGATAGAATCATAAGAAAGGCCACAAAGTCCTTTCACTCCAGTCATATAGGCTACTACACACAAACACAACCCAAAAGGAAATATGGCAGATGATCAAGCACCTCATCAAGAGAATGACCAATGACACCCATATATCATAATTTCCCCAGACCTAAAAGAGAGATTAATGCAGTGCTAAAGGGTATATTTTTTCACCTGAAAAACATCAAGGCAGGCCAATCAGCAAAATACCTGCTGGAGACTGGAATTCATGCTTTAATCTCTAACTGTTAAGACTATTGCATTGCTCTATAGTTTGGTGGTCCTCTTTAACCCGCCTGCAACTGGTCCAACATGCAGCCAGTCATCTATAGCCTGCCTGCAACTGGTC